>JAFIRS010005977.1:0-45250 GCA_018342105.1 Gonioctena quinquepunctata | reverse complement strand
AAATTTTTTGGTATTTTTTACCTTGACCCCAAAATCCCTTAAATTTTGCTAGATTCACAATTGAACAACAAACATTTCCACCATCTTGAATTTTTGAATGGCGAAAAAAAGTTAATAATCCTCATACTTTGAAAAAAACCCTTATCAAAATCAAAAATCGTTCTCCATACTTGAGCAGCCATCATAAATTCTTGAATTTGAAAAAAATATGACATCCGGCGAAAAAACCTTTACATACATATTTTGTAGAATCGAACCATAAATCACGAACTTCCCGGAAACCCTTTGTTTTTTTGATATGAAATGCTTTTTCACCAGACCGTGGCGAAATTTCAATGCCCACAATTAGAACTAGAAAATTTTTTTGTTTGCGATATTTTACCTGAAAACAACTAACATAAACAGAATCCTAATGGTGAAGTTAAATCAAAACTTCTATCAAATGAAAAATTCTCCCAATCAAACGATATTACCAAATATAAATACAAAAAGATGAATTACGATTCTCAGTTAAAACTTTGATACAAACTTAAAAAATAATCAATATAAAATAAATTGATTTGTTGAAAATATAAACAGGATGTTCATAAAATCAGATGTGGAATCATCTGCGCCTGAAAGATAAACCTTAGTCACTATCTTTTGAGTTAGGGCCTTTCCAGAATATCTATCAGATGTAGTTCAATGTCCATGGCTTTGCGAAGTATTTGTTTTCTTTGACCTTCAAAAAATTACTTCATTTTAATCGTGGATTTTTCAATTCACAGAAAAATCTTTCTATCAATATTCAATTGAGAATGTTTCCCTTTTCATCCTTCCTCAACGTTTGCAATCTTTATTGCTAGGTTAACCATTAATCTTGAACGATTCATCATGTCACATCACTTCGTTTCCAGATCGGGCGTCGAATGAATGAAGACGATCAAATTTGAAGACGGGAGATGCACGTAATGAAAATACGTCATGCACAATGTTGCCACTAATTTAGTATGAATAATCGTCGAAGAAAATGGCCGGGCCTCGTATATCTGACAGAACACAATCAACATATACCCAACATGTTATATGCGACCTGTCGGCAAGCACCAAGAACTACGCCGTGTATGATTTGTGGTATCATGAACTAAAAGCCCGACCGAAAATTTGTCATATGACGCCATGAACTACGTAAAGACCAGAAAATGATTTACACACGCTAATAATTACGAAGCCCGATGCCGGGCTTCGTAAGTCAGGGGTGGGCTTGGTATCTTATTCACAATATATCGTTTTGGGCTTCTTATTGACGGATAACATGTATATATATATATATATATATCTATATATATATGTATATCTATATATAAATATATATATATATGAATGCTTCATTTAGCCCACGACTAATATATAATATATGGGTGCAGTCAATAATGCTATATGCTAGTAGTAGTAGTAGTAGTAAACATGTCAGAGGGAACACATGCCCAGTGCTCTCAGGGAACAAATTATAAATGCTGTAAAAACAAACCGTTTGTGCACTATGTATGCACTGAGTGCTGCAGTGTTTTTCATAGGATGTTTGTTGGCAAATTATAAGAAAAAAAGTTGTCTTTGTGAAAGACAACAAAATAAAATACTGTGAACAGAAGCATACGAGCTACCAAGAAGAAGAGACGAACTTGTTGGAAAAAACAATAAGTGAACTAATCCAAGACACGTGAAATAAAAACCAATTACATGCAGAAACTGAATGAGGAGAAAAACAAGGTATTTACAACAAGCATTAGATTTGTAAAATTAAATGAACAATCTCATAGAGAGTCAAAACAATGTAACACAAGAAATGGAAGATAAGATTAAAGAACTACAAAAGAACTCCAAGAAAAGGAATGATACAAAACAAATGTACACAACAGCTGCTATACCTATGACTCACAAATCCACAGAAACCGAAGTGTATTCCAGTGGCGTAGATATTATGCTCGGGAAAAAATCGGACACAAATGAGCTACTAGAAGATATAGATAAAATTAAGGTGAAAGAACAAAGGGACACAGTGGCCAAGTTGAATGAAAACATTATTGGACTAGACAACACAAAGCGATTACTAAGTTTGAAGTTACAACAAAGCAATAGAAAACTTCAAAATTTTGAAAGAGAAGTACAGGAATTGAGTGATATCAGTAGAAGTATGGTAGAAACAATAAAAGCACTTGAAAAGATAATGAGGCCTATTGCCAGAAATAAAGGACTTGAGAGCTGAAGTAAAGAAGACTGAAGATTGTAAGGTTATCATAACTTCTAGAATCAAAGGAGGATGATGGAGAAAAAAAGGCGAAGCATGAAGACAAGAAAAAGAAAAAATATGATCATAAAATTGGTGCTTTTATGCGATGAAGGTGGGCGTAATCTGGGTAAATTTATAGAAAACCGACTTGACAATACATTTTATGTTCAGACTATAATCAAACCAGGAGCTGGTATGAATGATATTATATCTGATATAGTTAATTTAACAGAAATATTTTACTATGAATGATTTCGTAATTATACAAAAGGTGGGTTAAATGATATTATAGGAACAGCTACCCTTCAGTTAAGTTATTAAATAGTAAATTGAAACAATGTCATTACACAAATATGTTGGTAAATACTATTCCTTTGCATTCTAAGTCCGTTATCTTTCTTCTATACTGAAATTCAATCAAATGCTTGAAAATTATATGACGACTGGACAGTTATTCTGAAGGTAGGGCTGTAGTAATTAATATTAATAATGGAAATAAATGTACACTATCAAGAAACCAAATAACCATAAAATTAACAAATGAAATAAGATATGGAAAAAATTAATAAAATTTAATTCACATAAACACAACACCTCTTGAAGCTGAAACGACTGATGCAATTTCGCTAATGAGGTACATCAGGTGAAAATTCATGAACAAAATTACAATGAGAGAAATATTTTTAATAATGATTCTTGTGAATGTACTAGGGCACAAGACCATTTTTAGATGTTTGTCTAATACGCTAGAAACAATATAATAAAATGATTCAAGAGGGACGTCAAATAACCAAATTTCTGAGGGCAATTTGCAATAATAGATTCTTCAATAGGTACTAGGATCATGATAGTTAACACTCAATCGATAACCAATAAGGCGAACCTGTATTGAATTGATCTCAAATATAAAATCCGGACATTTTATGCTTGTCTGAAACTTGGGTAACTTGAATCAGTATTGGTGCAATTTGTTTTGATGGCTACAAAATCGCTTCTTGTTTCAATAGATCTTAAGATTCATGGAGGAGTGATGATTCTTGTTAAGAATACCATGGATTTTAGATTCCACCCTTACTGAATGGATTAAATGAAGAACTACATTTTGAGTGCTGTTGTATTTCGTTTGTATCACAACAAAATAAATATTGTCTTTTAAATATGTATAGATCACCTAATGGCGATTTAAAGTTATTTATGAAGAAATTGTTTACAATAATGAACTATTGCACAATCGTTTTGACTATTGTTATTCTTAGTGGCGATCTCAATGATTTTTAACTGATTTCAGTGATAAATCTTCATTAACTAACTTTATGGATAGTTTTGGGTTGAAATGTCAAAACTTTGAACCTACTCGAATTTTTAGAGATAAGAATGGAAAGTGACAAAACCCAAACTGGATTATTTTCTAACAAATTATTCTACAGATTATACAGAGAATGTAATAGACTTGGTTCTTGGTGACCATTTGGTCTTGATATTGTTTGAGGAATATTAAAATAAATGTCTTGAATTCTAGTATTAAAAATGATGTTAATTTCAGGAACTTATCTGAAAAATTTGTTTAACTTACAACATTGGCTAGGAACTGAAGACTTTCAGTGTGTTTTTAGCAATGCTTGATGTTGATGTGGCTTAATATGTTTATTGGTACATAATATTTTATGTAGATTTGACTTGTCCTCTAACAAAGAAAAAAACTAAATGATGTATCCACCCGGGATGGATCAGTAATGCATTATCAAGATGGGAGTTGAACTGAAAATCTGTTCGGTTAAAGAACAATTCATTGCAGATGAACTTTTCGTAAGTATAAAAGTTTAAAAAAATTATATAGGCAGAATAGCTGAAGCGAAAAAACTTATTATCAAAATAATCTTGAGAATAAAAATTTTCAACAAAAAACAGAAATATATTTGGAGAACAGTTAGAGAAAAAAAACAAGTAAAACGAAAATTAAACTCATAAATGAATTGAAGTTCAAGGAAATATTATTAACAATAAGCAGGAATATAACTGGCGCATTTGCTGAATTTTTCATCTGCAGCAAAAAAAGCCGTAATCTCGCATTTTAACAGCACTTATTTCAATAACTTTACTTCTATGAACATTGATAATACATTTTACTTTGCCTGTGGATGGTCATGAAGTGTCAAATGTGATTCGTTCTTTAAAGACGTTACATCTTGAGCATTGACTGCTCTCAACAAAAATTATAAAACTATAGGACTCATTATTGCAAGTCCTCTTTCAGATTTGATTAACATGAGTGTTGAATATGGCGAATTTCCTATGGATTTAAAGACTGGTATTGTCACTCCATTATATAAAAAGGCAGGCGAACATTGCTAGAAAATTTTAGGCCGATTACTGTACCAACTGTCATATGTAAGATTTTTGAGAGATGTATACATACCAGGATGCTTGGTTTTCTCGATAAACATAATGTTATAAGCAGGCATCAACATGGATTTGCCCTGGAAGATGCGGGAGTGCCGCGGTGGCTTTTCGATTCGTCCATACTCGTTGGACGGGAAGGTTTGTTGGGGTACTCTTCTTTGACCTTTCTAAAGCATTTGACTCTATCAATATTAATGTTGCTCTGGGCAAATTATCTGGACTGGGTTTTGGGCATTTTTTGTATGCGTGGCTCATCTTATCTTGAGTATCGAAAATTTGCGTAAAAGTGGATGATTGTAGATCTCAACTTTTTTGATGTTGATTTTGGAGTTCCTCAAGGATCAGTTTTAGGTCCCTTGATTTTCCTTCTTCGTCAACGATTTACCAAATTTTGAGCACTGAACACATTTTTTTATGCAGATGTTTGACAATGCATACCACTGATGCGAAACCCCAGAAGAACTTGTCAAAAATGAATAATTTATGAGAAGAATTTACTGATTGGTGTAGTAACAACTCCTTAATTGTCAATCCTGACAAAACAGTATGTCTACAGTTTTATTCTGTTACAAAAATCTCAAATGATTATTTTGTTAAGATAAACAACAAAAATATATATTTTCGGACTCAATAAAATTTCTGGGCACATATTTAGATGCAAATTTGAAGTGGAATACATGTTGATCAGGTGTGTAAGAGACTCAATAGTAGTTATTATAATTTTGCAGCTGAAAAATATATTCACACTAGAGCAATTAATAAATGGTACTATGCTCTCTCATATTCACATATTTCTTATAACATTGTTCTTTGGGAAGTACGGCAATGCCCCAGAGTTTTATCAGTCAAAAAAAGATAATTCGCCTAATCTTTGACTTAGATTACGAGGGCGTGTAGGAATCATTTTTTAAAAGTATAACTTACTGGCGGTACCATCGATTTACATTTATAAAACTGTAACATATGTTAAACTCAACATCAAGAGCTTCTCAAAAATTCTGACTCTCATGACTATGCTTTCTGAGGCATGGTGATTTATTTAGAAGTACAAAGCACCGTACTTCACTTCTACGAAAGCAGTCCTAAGTATAATGGAATACGATTTTTCAATCACCTCCCCAGTGATATCAAAAACGAAAAAAATATTAATAAATTCAAAATAAGATTGAAAAAATATTTAGTGGAATCTTGCTTTTATGACATTAGTGAATATTTTGCTAATTCATAATTTTTAATTTTTTTTTAATTTGATTATTTGCTTGTTTGTATGGACGATATGTTTGAAGTAATATAGTTATTTGTTTGCTGTATATATATATGTATATGTGTACCTATGTATGTCTGTGTATATACATTTTATGACTTGTCCTATATCATGTATGATCTTAAAGGATAAATAAAGATTATTATTATTATTATTATAACTCTACAATGCAAACTTACTAAAATATGTAGTGATAATGATATGTAATCGTTGGAGGCTTTCAAGAGTTCTGCAATTAATAATGTTTTTTCTCTTTAGATTTTTGTATGTATTTTTTATTTTATTTTTAGTCATAAGTATTTTAAGTACTTTTCATATTCTAATTTCTACAACTTCCAGTAACTATAGGGGTTTTCCCGTTTATACCAAATAAATAAATGAATAAATACCAATTCCAAACAAAGAAGCCAAAACTATAGCACAACAATATTTTTTTTTAATTTATAATTATCTACGGTCAATGAAAAAAATCGGAACAGACATGGGCACAGAATATAAAAACCAAATTCTAGATAACGTAATGACTATATAATTAGTACAATTTTTATTAGAAAATAATTACTTTCCTGGCTACTATCTCAGCATTATATCAGATAGATTCAACCCCCAACACCTATTAATGACAGTGAACAGTCCTGATTGAAACAGGACTTTTTTCATTATGAGGTTCTGCATTGGTAAAAATTATAGATTTACATTTTGCAAACTTACCAGTAAATCTGTGTGTTGGTGTACGCTCGATCCTTTTAGACTTTCTCACGTTTCCTTTGGGAGTCCTTACATCTGTATCACGCTTCTTTGTCTCTAACTGACTTTCCTCAAAAGATTGTTCATCAGAAGCAAATGGCTGACCTACAAAAAAGAAGCGATGACGTGGACAGTCAAAAAGGTAAATTCCACAATTTATTTTTATTGATTGTGAAATTCTCATCTATCAAGTTGAGATATCATGGGACATATTTTTCATTGAACAACACAAACAGCATTTCTATTTTACACAACAGTTGACAGTCCATCAAAATATAAACACATTTTCGCTTTGAAATTTTCATTCAAGTCCTCAATAATCCAAGAAAAAAACTCAAAATTTTGTTGTTTTGCAGTTCCCAAAATTTGTACATATTTAACAAAAATGTTTTTTTTGAATTTTTTGTTGAAATTTTTAAGCTCTAATTCGTTATAAAATGGTATTATACACTCGTCATTCACGGGTGTGTGAAAGGTGTAGCGTTTGGATTTACCTAGAGTTGCGTTAGCGCGTTTCTGCTATCTTCGCCAAGATGTCGCCACCACTCCTAAGCTCCAACAGACAAGATAATATTTGATTTTAGAGTTAAATGTTCATCTTGTTGGATATGTACACTCCCACAGGAGTTCTATATAAAATGATAATGAGAATTCTCATTCATTCACTGGATGTGAGGTGATACATTTTCAGTTCATTTGTTTTGTTTGAACGCCATACGGATGTATCTTTCTACAAGTGTTTGTCTGCTAACACATGTATATAGTATTTTCTTTGCTTTTAAAGTGGTTTCAACTACTGAAACGTATTTCCTTTTAACTAAGAGCTTTCACCATTGCGTTAGTTCAAACTCGTCGATAGACGGCAACCATGTAGAAGATCGCCGATTGCAGGAATGTCAAGAGGTACTTCGTGCGACTGCGCTCGGTGAGTTCTTTTCGGGTTCAAAAGCCGAGAGATTGACCATTCTCAAGAGTTTTGATAATCTTGGGTTTCCACGATTGTGATCCGTGTGGGGTAAGTTTTAGGAAATTTATTCATTTGAAAGAGACTTAACTTTCTTTCTTTGTTTGAATAGGGTTTTTGGATAGAGCCCATTTTCGTTTTGTTATGGACTGGATCACGAACAGCCTCGTGATTCGAAACGTTGGGATGGACATTGTAGTTTATAAGTTCTGCATTATGGTTTTGGGAGCATAGTAGCTCACTGGAGATTTGCTTCTTGATTTTGTTGGAAGAATCATTTATGGGATTTTCAAGGATTCATGTTTTCGGTGACCTTGTGATGACCTCGTCGTTTGCCATGTCTACGCTGTAGCTTGGATGTCTAACCTCCGAAGAAATGGTTGGTGCACACTTTCAACTTTTCACCAAGATACGAGGGGTATGAAGAAATTTCATCAGTACACAGCTCAGCAGTCCTCCTACTGATCAAACCGAACAGCGTAGAACACATCGTGGGATTGGTGCTATCGCACCATAGATTCATGCCTGTTAACCATTTATATGTATTCCTTCATCATATGATTTACCTGCATTTTCTTTGAATATTACACATTTTATATAAGGCGCACATACAGTACTGAACTTTAGGTAACTACTAGTCAAATATGAAACAATTAATGGATAAAGCAATACATAAATGAAGCAGTTTGTTTCGTTTTTTGTTCAGTTTTTGTTGCTCTCTACAAAAAGGAACCGATAAGAAATTCGTAGAGGATATCTTCAATGCAGGCCAGGAAGTAGATATCTACAAAAAGGAAGGGATAAGAAATTCGTCGAGGATATCTTCAATGCAGGCCAGGAAGTAGAAGATATTCTAACTATATACTGTTGTGACCAGCCATTGGCTTATACTGAAATGAACTGAAAAAAAAAAAAAAATCAATGAAAAGATTAAATGGAAAAAAATTAAAATATAGTTGTAAGCACCCATAATATGGAATACATGAAGATTATTCAAACTGAAACAATGAAAGAAATGAAAAGAATATATAATGAGTTTTCAAATAAAATAAAAGATGTAATATCTGAAGAAATAAAAAAATTAGGCAGCATAAATTCAAACAGTACCGTTTTGGAGGAAATAGGAAATATTAAAACATGTCAAAATGACATAAAAACATCTAATGAGAATCAAACTATAAAAAAAAGTTATGCAGGTGCAGTACAAGATATAGTTGTCATTAAGCCCAAAAATCAGCAAGACAGTACCAAAGCTAAAGATGATATACTAAAAAGCATTAATCCATCTGAGTTACAAGTAGGAATTAATAACATCAGAAGTATGAAAGAAGGAGCTGTCGTCATTGAGTGTAGATCAGAAGAAGTAGAAAAATTAAAAGAAGCAAAAAATAAATTAGTTGATTATAATGTAAACATCCCTAGCAGAAGGAATCCTTGCATTAAAATTATTGGAATAGAGGAAGAAACTTCAACAGATGAATTAAAAAACACTATAATGAAACAAAATCCCTATCTAGTGCATGAAAAGATAGAATTGGAGGTGAAAGTAGTGAAAAAAATGAAAACTATATATTACAATTTTTTTTAATTGCAGTATTTTTTTTAATTTTTGATGTAGAAATCACATTACTTTTTAGTAGTAGAATGTGATCCGAAGACATTTAATATCATTATGGGAAAAAAGAGATTGAACATTGGATGGTGCAACTGCACAGTATAAGGGTAACAAGATGTTTTAGATGTGGAGGTTTTAATCATATGGCAAAAGATTGTAAATTAGAAGAAAAATGTTTGTCCTGTATGGGTGCTCATAGTACCAATTATTGTAATTCAGGTAACTTTAAATGTAGAAACTGTATGGAGGCTAATGATAGTAATCCAGAATTGAATTTGAATAGTAGTCATTTTATATATGATCAATGTTGTCCTATACTGCAAAGAAAACAAGGATTCAGAAACGTAATATTAAAGGTACTCAATAGCAATCAAACAGCAATATTTTCGTAATGAATGCCCAAAGTTTAATCAAACATTATGATGAAATAAAATATTTTATACAAAAAGAAAATCATATAGCTATGTGTTCAACCGAAACCCATGTAACAAATGACATAGAAGATAATGAAATAAATATAAGTGGATACAGGATAGAAAGGATAGATTCAAAAAGTAGACATACTGGAGGTGTGTTATTTTATATTCGTCTTGATGTAGGAATAGGGTTTACTTTCAGCATGAAATTGAAATGAATGTATGGTTTTTGGTTATAAGATTGAAAATTGGAAAGGAGTTCTTCACTATAGCTGGATTATAGCGATCTCCGATTCAGTCACAAGTGGTATTCTTAGATTTTATAGAAGATTGGTTAGAAAATCATTCAAGCACTATTGAACACACTTTTTTAATACTTGGTGATTTTAATATTAACTGGTTTAGTAATTCAACATATTCAAATAAATTGAAGAGTTTAACACAAGATTATGGACTAAAGCAATTGGTAAAGAATGCCACACATGTGTATGAAGGTGGAATGTCGATGATTGATCTGGTCTTTACTAACAAACAAATGGTAGAAGTCTTAGTATTAGAAGAACCAAATATTAGTGATCACAACTGCATAAAAATAAATCTTATACAAAATCAACAAACTTCAAAAATAATTGTAAGAAATAAGTTGACAGATGTGGAAAAATTTCGTAAGGAAACTATAGATTTTGTAAACAAATTTGATTATCGTGTAGAAAACTTAGACGGTAGGTATGAAATTTTTTTTACTGGGTTGTTAAATGTTGTGGATAATAATGTGCCTAAACGGGAAATTATGCTTTCTAACAACTATAATGGTTGGTTCAATGATAAAGTTCGTAATGCAATTAAAGAAAGGGATCAGTGTTACATGCAGTACTTATTGAACTTAGGACAAAACGAATGGGTAAGGTATAAACAATACAGAAACAGAGTTATAAGTACTAGTAGGTATGAAAAAAATAAGTATTATGAAGAAAAAATTGATCTATGTCGGGGAAATGCAAAATAAATGTGGAAAACACTGAAAGAAATGACAGGACAAAAACTCAGAGATAATATGAAAGTAATTGAAATTGATGGTGAAGAAATTGAGGACTTAAATGTTATTGTTAACAGGTTTGACAGTTACTTCATTGAAAGTGTACTATAGTGTATTATAGGTACAATACCCACAAATAATAATGAAATACCACTCATCAGAAATAAAAACAGTTTTAATAATTTCAGGCTGATTGAAAAATCGCAACTTAAAGATATAATTTATTCTCTATCCAGTAAAAGTAGTCCGGATGATATTGGTATGCATTTATATAAGACTTTTTTTGAAGAGCTAGCCGAGCCGCTCATCAACATAATAAATATTTCTTTACTAACTGGTAAGATCCCAAATTCGTTAAAGGTATCTACAATTGTTCTGTTGAGGAAAGTTGCAAAGACAATAAAAGCCGAAGAATTCAGGCCTATTAATATGTTACCAGCTTTTGAGAAAATACTTGAAAATTTTTACAATATGTGTCAGAAAATAAATTAATCTCTGATTATCAATCTGGTTTTAGGGAGAAACATAGCTGTGAAAGTGCAATTCAGTGCAGCATAAATGACTGGAAGTCGGCTTTAGATAATGGTAAAGTGACAGCTATCATTTTTCTCGACTTGAAACGAGCTTTCGAAACTATTGATAGGAATAGATTACTTAGTAAGTTAAAATTTATGGGATTTGGTGGGATGGTATATAACTGGATTAAGGATTATTTGTGGGATAGAAGACAAAAGGTGAAATATGAAGGTTATATATCAGATGAACAATCGATTGATATAGGTATTCCACAAGGCAGTATTTTAGGACCACTCCTATTTATTTTATATCTCAATGATATAGGGTAAACGATACAGATGTTGGCCCCTTGACAGTTATTGGCCTGTAATATTCAGAATGAGTTTAATATGCGTCGCTCAAACATGTTCCAAACAATTAATTGATTTTCGCCTAGTGTGAAGTGTACTTTAGCCTAATAAATATTTACCGCTGGAACAGCGCCTTCAGTTGTCATGTAATGGCGGATACCAAAACAAGGTGCTTGATTGCTCGGTTGATTTTTACAGTTTAACACAAAACAGGTAAGTGATGAGCTAATTCATTTCCATATATAAATAAAAAAATACGCATAACGTTGACTAATATTATTATGTAGGCATTTGTGTAGGGTTCAATACGATTTTCGCTATGTAAAATCTATAAACAATGCTTTTAACCTAAAATTATTGAGGGCCAATTACTTTACAAAATTCGCGCATAACACAGTTATTGGCAATCATGCCAATAACTGTCATTTTTGTTCAAAAGTTAAATATAATATTTGCATGCGAATTTTAGTAAACCTGATACCAAAAAAGATAAATTCAGAACTAAATTCTTCATATCATGATTCTATCCAGTTGTTGGTCCCGGGTCAATAACTGTCAGGTGAGGTGGTCAAGTTATAGTTATTGATACTTTCTTTTTCAGAATGCCAAAGACAGCAAACCAAGAGAGTTATAGAAAAAATATTCGGAGGAGAGTTTGATTGCAGCAATTAAAGAAGTCAATGATGGAATGCCCAAAGGGGAGACATGTAGAAAATATAAGATTCTGAGAGCAACTTTACAATTTAGACTCTCAGAAAAATTCACGAAATCATCTCATGGTCCTTTGCCGATCCTTACCACCCATGAAGAGGCCATATTAGTTAAATGGATTAAGGACTGCCAAAGAAAAGGGTTCCCCCGAAGGAGAGAAGATATTCAAATATCTGTCAAACAATTTTTAGATGATTCGCCTCGTGAGAACCCATTTAAAAATAATCTACCTGGTGATGGGTGGTACAAGGCTTTCATGAAAAGGCATCCTGACTTGACTACAAGAAAATCCGAAGGAGTATCTGCTGCTTCATCTGCCATCAGTGAGCAGAATATAAGGAAGTGGTTTGATGGAATACCCTCTTATTTAAGTCAAAAAGGTTATAGTGAAGTACTTGAACACCCAGAAAGACTTTGCAATGCTGACGAGACAAACTTTCAACTCTGTCCACAAAATAAAAGAGTTATTGCACCAAAAGGTACAAAAAACGTGTTTGAAGTGGACTTGGGGAAGGCAAAGACAACTCTCACAGTGCTATTCACTTTCAGTGCTGCAGGAAGTTATACACCACCGTTAATTATATATCCCGGTAAAAGACTTCACAAGGAGATTGGCGACTCTATACCTGAAGGATTTACATTTGCCACTAGCGATACAGGGTGGATGAAAACTGAAATATTCTACGAATATGTGGCTAACAGTTTTTACCCACATCTGAAAAAAACAGGCATCCAATTTCCAGTATTATTATTCGTCGATGGACATAAAACACACATTGACAGAAAATTAAGTGACCTTTGTACAAATCTTGAAATTATTCTTGTTGCCCTTTATCCAAATGCAACTCGAATACTACAGCCAGCCGATGTATCTACATTCAAGCCACTGAAAGATGGTTGGAGAAAGGGAGTTATAGAATGGCGAAGAAATAATCCTACTGAGGAATTATCAGAATCAGAATCAATTTATTCATCACAAAAAAATTCATAAATATTCAATCAACAAAGATCAAAGACAGATGCATCTTTATCGGACTAGTCAGAAAAATAGGATGTAAATATGCATTTTAGATCATTAACATACAGTTAAAATACAAGTAAAATTAAAGTTAATAATTAAAAAAAAAAAAAAAAATATTAAAAACAAAACACATTTTAAAAGTTGAGAAACAAAATACATTTTAAAAGTTGAGAAACTCTTCTATACTATAAAATATTTGTTCTGTCAGAAAACGTTTGAGTTTAATGCTAAACGACATGTTAGACATATTACAGGTATATTGTTTAAGCTCACAGATACATTTGAATTTATTGTATAATTTAACTCCTATGTAGTCAGGCGAGTTTTGGCAGATTTGTATTCGTGAGTAACTCTGGTGTAGACTTCCTTTCATTCGTGTGTCATGCGAGTGCAAGTCCTCATTTTTCTTGAACCTGTTTTCATTTTCTTTAATATAGGTAATTATTTGAAATATGTATAAGCTGGACAAAGTTTGTATTTGCGATCTTTTAAATAGGTCTTTACATGTTGACAGTGGATGGACATTGAACATAGCTCTCAGTATTTTTTTCTGTGCTCTGAATGCCTTATCAGCATGTGACGAGGAACCCCAGAATACTAATCCATATTGTAGAACTGACTGAACAAGCCTGTAATATAGTAATTTAAGTACATTAAAAGAAACAGAGTCTCTGAGCTGCCTTATCATGTAACAACATGTGCTTAGTCTGGAGCATACAGTTTTTATATGGGCCTCCCATGTTAATTTTTGGTCAAGTGTAACACCTAGAAATTTCATTGTTTCTGTAGTTTCAATTGATTTTCTATTGATATGTAGGTAAAGATTTTGGTCAAGTGTAACATTCCTTGGTAGAAACCGCATAAAATATGTTTTCGTCACATTCACTAGAGGCTCCATTACTATTCACAATTAATTGTTCAATGTCGATGTTTGACATCAAAATATTAGTATCATCAGCATACAGTAAGATTTGTTCAGGATAGTTGCAGTATTTTTTTATGTCTGATGTGAATATTATAAAGAACAAGGGTCCCAATATTGAGCCTTGGGGTACTCCTAGGTTAGATTCTCTTGTTTGCGATTTTGAGTTGTCATACATTGTTATTTGTGTACGCTCAGATAGATAAGACTTCGCCCAGTCAAGAGGTACCCCACGCACACCGACACCCTCTAATTTAAGCAGCAATAGATCTCGGTCGATCGTGTCAAACGCACGGCTCAGGCCATAAAAAAGACATAGTGCATTTTCTATGTTATTGAGTGCTTTGTACAAAAATTTCATTATATCATGAATAGCAGTTGTTGTGGACTTTTTTTCTCTAAAACCATGTTGTATATCAGGAATAAGCTTTTTTTTTTAAATTTAAAAGTAATTTGTTAACCGTTGACAGTATGCTGATTCTTTTCTTAAAAATTGGTATTCCTTTGGATTTTTTAATGTTAGGGAATATTCCAAGTGAAAATGACTTATTTATCAAGTAACACAGGGGTTCAGCTATGTGTGTGGCAACTGACCTGACCGCTCTATCATCCGACCCAGGTGTAGATTTGACAGTAGTTCGCCTTATTATTGATAAAATTTCTTCGGGTGTTATTGGTGTTAAAAACAAACTTGTAGGCACTCCCTCGATACACATATCGTAGTTCGGTATCTGACAATTTGTATTGCAATCAATGAAATAGTCGTTTATATAATTTGCTTGTTCAGTAGAAGTTCCTCCTTCCAGAAATCCAGCAGATGCTTTCCTTACTGATCCACTATCTTTACTTTCTTTAATAATTTTCCAACTTTCACTCATGACATTATCTGAATTCAAAATTCGTTCATTATTTAACTTTTTTTTATGATTTTTCACATGCATTCTATATTCTTTTCTAAATTGTTTATATTTTTTTGTATACCAAGGATTGTTTAGAGCTTTGCTTAATTTACTCATTTCACAAAGCTGGGCGTGCATTTGCTTCATTTCTGGAGTGTACCATTTCTTTTTGTTGGGTTTAATGTGTATTGTTTTAATTGGAAAGGCACATTCGTAGTAATAAAGAAAAGTATGATAAAATATGGAAAACTGTTCTTGAAAGTCTGTTGTATGATACATTTCATTCCGATTTTCTTTTGATAAATAGTTCTGAAAATCTTGAATATTGGAGTCATTAATTTTTCTTTTTTGTACACGGTGATTGTTTTTATTATTGTTATGTAATACGTCATTGAACGAACATACCTGATAAGTGTGGTCTGAGAAAAAAGAGGGACTTACTCTTGCAATGCACTCATCTGTATTTGAGAAAACGTTGTCTATGCAGGTTGCAGTTGTAGATGTTATTTTTGTGGCCTCATTGATATGATTTTTTATGCCATACTCGCCTAACATATTTATAATTCTTTGTTTCTCATCACTATTCACTAAGAAATCTACATTAATATCGCCACAAATGACAAAAATATCTCCCTTCCGATATGTATTATACAATAATGCATCGAGTTGATATAAGAAGTTATTGAAATTTTATGATTTGGGGTCTGTAAACAACAATTAGGTACATATATTTATTCCCGTGCAGGAAGTTTCATCTTGGCTCCACAGGCTTCAAATTCCCCTTCTCACATGTGTTAATTACGATATGTTCCATATACATATCGTTGTCTGAAATAGGCAAACACCTCCCGTTGCATATTCTTCCTGGTGAAATATGATATAAGCTTCATATTTTTATTGGTGTCACTTTTAATTCCTCACTTTTGAGCCAATGCTGCTGATGCATAAAATTTTTTGCTTTATGGGTTTGCATTACAATGTTGAGATCATCCGATTTTTTGCAAGACCACCTTGTATGTTTGAGTTAATATTTATGAGATTTTTGTTCATAGTATTATAACCTAACGACCCTGTGTTTTTGGTTTGGGTTATTGTAGGATTGACTGACGTATTGTCCTTAGTTGTAAATGTAGGTCTGAGGTTATCTAAAAATCCTCATTTTGCTGGTGATATTGGTTATATTTTCTGAAATCAAACCTCTTGTTAGCTATCATCTTCGGCCATGTGGACGATTTATAAATTTCATCTTTATAAGTGAAATCAATTCCAAACATAAAACATTTGTTCTGGGATTCATCGGTTGGTAATTCCTTAATAATTATCTCAGCATTCCTGAAAGTATCTTGATCCAGTATAAATTTTCTGATTTTTTCCCTTGTAACATGACGTTTAATTCTATTTAAATAGAGCCAAACTTTTTTCTGAATACCGAAATCGTTTGGAGTTTCATTGTCTCCAAGCTTTTTCTTTGGTTTGGTTGGTGGTTGGACTTTTTTCTTGTAACTCACACTAGTGTAGCCTTCATGATCTGTTTTCTCATTTGTAGAACGGTTTCTTTCAGCATAAATTAATCCATTCATTATTTCTGTTTGTTTACTTCTCAGTGAGTCATAGTTTGTTTTGCTTTGTTTTTTTTTCTGATCATCAGCTGGTCCTCGGCACATTTTTTATCCCTTGTGGATTTATATTCAGAATTTCGCTAAACGATTTCTTTTGTACAGTTGTGGTAGATAAGTTTTTGTTCGTTTCTTGAACTTTTTGTTCTTTGTTCACTTTTTCTTCCAGCAGGGTATTGTTTCGTTTCAGTAATTGGTTATTTTCAAGTATCAAATTGATTTTATCATCTTTTTCTTTGAGAATCAATCTGAGTAGATTTAATTCAAGTTTTAATTGATCATGGGTTTCATCAGTATTCAATCCTTTGACATCAGCCTGACAGCCACTGCAGATGATTCTTGTATCACAGATTTTAACACATTCTAGCTTGTTTCTTGTTGCACAAGAGAAATGATAAATGCTTCCAAACTTGATGCACACAATGTTCTTATTCCACTTTGATTGGCAACATTTAAATTGCTTTTCTTTGAAAACATCATCACTAAATTTGCAGAGCACATTTTTACACTGCTCTTCAGAGACAGCCATCTTGTAGTATCCAAGAGGGAGTTTGCAGGATTACTGAAAGTAGTGATTTCAAAATCAGTTCGTCCAGAAATAATAATTAACGGTTTTAAAGCATGTGGGTTATATCCTTGGAATCCCAATTCAATAGATTTTAGTAAGTGTCTGGGCAAAAAGAAAACAGATTCAAACATCTTGTTTCACACTAACGATGAAAATGTCATGAAGTTCAGTAAGTTTAAGGATATTATTGGTCCAACAAAAGTTAATCTTTTTACGAACATAGTTATACAATTTGAAAGGAATGAAGATAAAATTTTGTACCAATTATGGAAAGAATTTCAACATCCAAACACTAAAGGAATACAGGAGATGAAGACAAATATACAGAGAAAACTGGTATTGAAAATGAAAATTATAATCCAAACGATGCGAGAACTTCAGATACACTTGCGGATATGTCTGCAGTGGGTGTTTTGAGTGCACCTATTGTCATAGAAAACGACAGCATTTGACATACCACCTGATATATGAAATCATTTGTCGCCCCGTCGGAGGGTGAGTTTTGGGGGTGAGAATTTGGAAAAAATCAATATTCAGTTTGAACGACGGTGTAGAGTTTTCTAGTGTGCAAAATCAAATTCAGGAGGTCGAGATACATACCACCTGATATATGAAATCATTTGTCGCACCGTCGGAGGGTGAGTTTTGGGGGTGAGAATATTTAAAAAAATCAATATTTAGTTCAAACGACGCTGTATAGTTTACTGGTATGCAAAATCAAATTCCGGAGGCCAAAATACATAGCACCTGATATATTAAATCATTTGTCGCCCCGTCGGAGGGTGAGTTTTGGGGGTGAGAATATTTAAAAAAATCAATATTTAGTTTAAACAACGCTGTAGAGTTTTCTGGTATGCAAAATCAAATTCCGGAGGTCAAAATACATAGCACCTGATATATTAAATCATTTGTCGCCCCGTCGGAGGGTGAGTTTTGGGGTGAGAATATTAAAAAACAATATTTAGTTTAAACGACGTGTAGAGTTTTCTAGTATGCAAAATCGAATTCAGGAGGTCGAAGTACATACCACCTGATATATGAAATCATTTGTCGCCCCGTCGGAAGGTGAGTTTTGGGGGTGAGAATATTTAAAAAAATCAATATTCAGTTTAAACGACGCTGTAGAGTTTTCTGGTATGCAAAATCAAATTCAGGAGGTCGAAGTACATACCACCTGATATATGAAATCATTTGTCGCCCCGTCGGAGGGTGAGTTTTGGGGGTGAGAATATTTAAAAAAATCAATATTCAGTTTAAACGACGGTGTAGAGTTTTCTAGTATGCAAAATTGAATTCAGGAGGTCGAAATACATACCACCTGATATAGAAATCATTTGTCGCCCGTCGAGGTGAGTTTTGGGGGTGGAATATTTAAAAAAATCAATATTCAGTTTAAACGACGGTGTAGAGTTTTCTAGTATGCAAAATTGAATTCAGGAGGTCGAAATACATACCACCTGATATATGAAATCATTTGTCGCCCCGTCGGAGGGTGAGTTTTGGGGGTGGGAATATTTAAAAAAAAACAATATTTAGTTTAAACGACGCTGTAGAGTTTTCTGGTATGCAAAATCAAATTTCGGAGGTCAAAATACATAGCACCTGATATATGAAATCATTTGACGCTCCGTCGGAGGGTAAGTTTAAAGTGAATATTGATTTTTTTTCAATATTTTCGACCCAAACTCACGCGAAGACAATATTTCATATCGGTGTATGTATTTCGACCTCTTGAATTTGATTTTGCATACCGAAAACTCTGCACGTCTTTAAATAATTGATTTTCACTTTCTACCCCTCCGACAGAGGCATTTCAAATATTTCATATATCGAATGATTATTTCGACTTCCTGAATTTGATTTTGCATCACTAAAACTCTACACCGTTTTTAAACTGAATATTGATTTTCATATTCTCACTCCCAAAACGACCTCGGAGCAAATATTTCATATCAGGTAGAATGTATTTCGACCTCCTAATTGTTTTGCATACGTCACACCGTCGTTTAAACTGATATTGACTCAACATTTCACCCAAACTCACCTACGGACATATTTCATATATCTGATGGTATGTATTTCGACATCCTGAGATTTTCATACCCAAAACTCTACACGTCTTTGATAATGTGATTTTTTTTATTCTCACCCCAAACATCCGACGACATATTCATATCGGTGGTATGATTCGACCTCCAATTGTTGCATGCAAAACTCCACACCGTCGTTTAAACTAAATGATTTTTTCCAAATTCACTCCACTCAACGGGCACAAATATCTATATCGGGTGGTATGATTCACCTCCTGAATTTGATTTTGCATACTAAAACTCTACACACGTGTTTGAACTGAATATTGATTTTTCTCAACATTTCCACCCCAAACTCACCCTCAACGGCGACAAATGTTTCTATATCAGGTGGTATATTCACCTCCTGAATTTGATTTTGCAGCTACTAAAATCTACACCGTCGTTTAAACTGATTGATTTTTTTCAACATTCCACCCAAACTCACCCTCCGGACGAAGTGAAAATGTTTTCATATACCGAATGTATTTCGACCTCCTGATTTGATTTTGCAAAAACTCTACAGCGCTTTAAACTAAATATTGATTTTTAAATATTCTCACCCAAACTCACCCACACGACAAATGATTTCATATATCACGTGGTATATATTTCGACCTCCTGAATTTGATTTTGCATACCAGAAAACTCTACAGCGTCGTTTACACTAAATATTGATTTTTTTTTTTAATTCTCACCCCCAAAACTCACCCTCCGACGGGGCGACAAATGATTTCATATATCAGGTGGTATGTATTTCGACCTCTTGAATTTGATTTTACATACTAGAAAACTCTACACCGTCGTTTAAACTAAATATTTATTTTTTCCAATATTCTCACCCCCAAAACTCACCCTCCGACGGGGCGACAAATGATTTCATATATCAGGTGCTATGTATTTTGACCTCCGGAATTTGATTCTGCATACTAGAAAACTTCACTGCTGTTTGAATTTGAATTTTGATTTTTTACTTTCCACCCAAAACTCACTCTCCGGCGGGGCGATGATTTCATATATCATGTGCTGTATATTTCAATCTCCTGTATCTGATTCTGCCAAAACTAAAATACTCTACAGGTGCCGTTCGCATGTATATTTAATTTTTTTAACATTTCCACCCCTGATTACACCCCCGTCCCCGGGGACATACGCATTCTAAATATAATTTCTTACATTTATCAACCTACAGAATTCGATCGTTTACTGAAATAAGCCCTCCATTGTCATTTTAACGAGAAACAGATCCGAGTTACATTTTTCTCAGTGTATTTTGTGGTTGTGGATAACTTCACACCCGTATAACAATGCAGATGCCTTAGTTACCACCAAAGCACAAATTAATCAAAATGAAACACATGTGGAAAGTGGAAAGGATGATGGTACCAAAATTAATATATTATCTCAGTGGATACTGCCACCATTTATAGAAGAGAGTAAACTATATAATGTAACAAGAAAACTGGAATTTGAAGAATCAAGATAGAAAACCTAACGAACAAATTGATAAAGTTGAAGATCAATAGTTGATGTTAATACATTGATTTTTGTTAAAATAATTTGAATGTAGGGATTATGTTTTCTTGTACAAAAAAACATAACTTGTTTGAATTCAGGAGTTAGATGTGAAAACTCACAGGTGTTATCATTCAATTTGTATAAAAAGACATAATATGCATAAATCAAATTCCAACATTTTTATGTGTCAAACTTGTTTGAAACGCCAAAAAAAGAATAAATTTTGTGGATTTCACCATTTCAGATTTTCCGTTAGCATAGATCAATGCTCAATAGTCACGGCCAATAACTATAATAGGCCAATAATGTAAGTAGAGGGTCAATAATATCATTATGGTCATTATTGAACATTATTACAGATTTTTCCTACATTTATATACTTATACCTGAAAATGCATAAAATTCATAAACTACAAACTTTGTTTTATTATTTGGGATGATGAAAATGTGATCCTATCCATTAGAAATATTTTTTAATGAGGACTAAAATAAGAACAATCCTTAAAGGGCCAATAACTATGTCGTTTACCCTATCTTTGATATTCGAAAATGCTAAATTTCATTTATTTGCAGACGATACTATAATATACCTATCTGACAATTCAATAATAAATCTTGTTGATAATATCAATGGGATATTGAAAAATGTTATATGGTATATGGAAATTAATAAATTGAAATTGAAGGTATCTTAAACAAAGGGAATGATTATTGGAAAAAGGGCATATAAAGAGTTGTATTATAGTAATCAGTTACAAATTGAATTAAATGATGAAGTTATTGAGTTGGTTAATGAAATTAAGTACCTGGGTGTTATTATCGACAGTGACCTAAAATTTAATGTCTTTGTTGATTATATATGCAAAAAAATAGGAAAAAAAATAGGGTTCTGAGAAGGGCCAGTGGATTTTAAACCAGTGACACGTAAATTAGTGTATAATGCATAATACTGCCACACTTAAATTACTGCAGTACTATTCTATATATTACAAACCAAGGAGATATAAATAGGTTGAAAAATTACAAAATAGAGCAATGAGAGTTAATAATATTCATAGGTATACAAACACAAGTATATGCTAGATAGGTTAAATTGGATGATGTTAAAGATTTTTTAGAGTATAATGCATTGGTTTTTATTCATAAAATCAGGTCGGGCCTAACACCAAAATAATTACAAAATATTGTGCAAACATTTGAAGAATTGCATGGATATAATACAAGGGGAAGACAGAATTTTGTACTGCAAAGAGTGAGATCAGCTGCAGGTCAGAACTCTATATTTTCTAAAAGTATAAGTAAATATAATAGACTGGATCAAATTTTTAAAGCCACAGAAAGCATAATTTCCTTCAAACATTTATTGAAACAAACATATGTATGATATTATTACTGTTACGATTACATAGATGTTAGATTAAGATGGTGGTGATACTGTCTCACATTAGTGTAAATTGCAATGTACAAATTAGCTATAGAGCTAAATAAATGGTATTTATTTTATTTATTTATTTATATCTCAGTTAGCCACAGGTATCTACTTGATGAACCATTTGTTTTTAATTTGTGCATTATACAGGGTCATGAATCTGCACAGTCCATTTTCACCATGTATGTTTGTATATAATTTGTACATATTTGAGTTTCAATATATTTGGTTTAAGTAAGGTATTGTTTTACATCAAGGGAGTCTCAACATTGGTAATTGTTGTATGCAAATGTGTTAGAAATTGATGTTTTATATTTGCAAATATTTAATAATTTCAACTATATTTATTATCCTTGTTTTCTCGAGTCAGACAAGGTTTTGAACTCAGTAGAATTTGTTTTATTGGCTTGAGTGGCGCCCAAATTAACTTCTTTTTTAGTAAGATACTGACTGAACGGATTTATCAATCAATCAATCAATATACTTTATTGTCATGAAGAACGTACATTCTTGTGGACAAAGCACTAACTTATGTTATTAAAAATGTAATGAGCTACTAGGTCAATTACATATAGGAGATAAATAAACAAATACAATAGTAAAACATGCAAAATATGTAAAATAAAATAATAGGGCAAGGATCCCGTGCCTTTGCTTTAGAAATATATCTAATTGCTCTTTTTTGTGAAGTCAAGATGTTTTGCATGATATTATTATTGCAAACACCCCAAAACGGTGTGCCGTATCTCAGATGAGACTCAATCAATGCGTGGTATACTGTTTTTGCTGCTGAAGACCCTAGTTCATATGACACCCTTCTTACAGCAAAACAACCAGAAGCCAGTTTTTTATTTAGGTTAATTGCATGCTCTTCAAATTTTAAATTATTGTTAATGATCATCCCTAGAAACTTTGTGTTGTTACAGCTCTCTATGTAACCATTTTCTAGTTCGACATTACCAAGATCGCACTTAAAGCATAGCATGTTGTTTTTTTTTACGTTAAGGGCAAGAAGGTTAGAGTCACACCTACTTTTTATTTTCCTTTCCAGGTCAATTTTATTTTTGTCATGCCATAATATTGTGGTGTCATCAGCGAAAATTGTAAATTTGCCCGAGATATCTATTCTCATCAGATGGTTGATGTACAGCAAAAAAAGGGTAGGGCTAAGTATGGACCCTTGTGGTACACCACAATTAACGGTGCTTCATCAGAAATGGGTGAGGTTCTAACCATTTGTGTGCGGTTTGTTAGGTAAGATTCAATCCATTTATTCACTACTCCTCCGAAGCCATAGCGGTGAAGCTTAGCCAATAGTATACGATGGTCAACGCAGTCAAACGCCTTGGAAAAGTCGCAGAACACGACTGCCGCAGCCTCTCCGGAGTTGACATTTGTGTATAATTCCTGGAGAAATTAGAAGATAGCATCACATGAGTTTTTATTTCCCTGGAATCCATACCGAGTTTGAGATATTATATTATGCTTTATTAAGAATTAAGTTATTCTGATTCTTACGATTTTTTCAATTACTTTTGCCAGAGCGGGTATTAGAGAAATCGGCCGGAAATTTGCTGGCGTATCATGCGCGCCACCTTTATGTAAGGGAATTACAATAGCTGTTTTTAGGAAGTCTGGGAATACACCTCTCTGAAATGACATATTAATTAGGGTGGCTAATGTATGAAGAGCGTCTTCTGGCAGGTTCTCAAGCACTCTTATAGCATCTCATCAATTCCATGCGTATTTTTATTTTTAATTGACAACAGTACTTCTTTTAGCTCAACAATATCTGTATCATAAAATACGATTGACTGAGAAATGGTGAAGTTGCCAAAATGTTCCAAGGGGTCTCACGCGTGACTCGCCGACTACCATAGCTAACAGGAACTTAACATTTCTCCCACAGTGTAGGGAAAATGGTTACAAAGGTTAGATTACGCGCTATAAAATTATTGGGAATTAATCACAAAATATCAACTGCGTATCAGTCAGATCATTGGAGATTGCGAAAAAAATCTTCGGGTCCTAAATGAATATATACGTATGTTCATCAATGAAGAAATAGTATCAGATTGGAATTAGTGGATGTGCTACTGCACATTTTGCTACAACACAACCTCAAGTTCTTATCATAACTATCACCTTTAGAGCTTATATTCCCAAAAAGGCAGTACTACCTGATCCATTGTTAGGATCTCCCTGTATAACGTAGATGCCTATGAACAAGAAGTCGGTATAGACTACAATTTACTCGAAAAAGGTACAAAGAGTATTTTGAAAGAGCTAAGGTAGAGTGTAAACTTCTATTTGATAAAAAAGCTGCAGCAATCAAATTGAAGACTGGTGATCTCGTTATTATCGTGAAGCTGAAGCTGGCAGACCAAATCCTGCAGACCATTACGTGACGACAGTTTTTGAAGGGGACTGTACTCAATACGGACCGACAAATATTACATCCATTTGGATCATTCGCTCATTTAAAAATAAAATATCTGATTCCTTATGATTGATTGATCCAGGAAGGACTAACGTATTATGTTTTTAACTTTAGATGTTTTACATTATTTTAAGAGTTTACCTGAAGATGACATAAACAATGTCAAAACTTCGCATGGAATAAAAAATACCTAGACTGATTCAGAGAAAATAAAGAATATATATACATACAGGGTGTTACCAAATAAGTGCGAAAGTTTTTAAGGGGTTGATTCCTTGTCGAAATTTAAAGGGGGTCTTTCATGTAAACAAAAGCTCTTAGGCCTTTCCTTGAAAAGTTACACGCTTCCAAAAATGAGAAAACAAAAATTGATTTTTTTTTCTTGAAATTGCTGAAGTGTTGAGGAAATGGCATTTTGTGGGCATGTTCTACCAATAAAATGGCTACCTATGAATATTTTTTTAATTTTGTTGTGATCTTTTAAAGGGGTGAAACATGCAACCCCTATTCCATTTTTTACCAGAACTTTTCAACTAAACAAAATTTCTCAATTCGTTGCAAAACTTTTTTAACTCTTGTGTTATGTCCGTAAAAGCAATAGTTTCCTGATAAAAAAATAAAATACAATATTGTGCACGACGGGATCTTCTGTAAATGGAATCGAAAAAATCTAGTAGGTGGCTGTCACGTTCTGCATTGGTAAAAATTATAGATTTACATTTTTCAGACTTACCAGGATATCTGTGTTTTGGTGTTCGCTCGGTCCTTCTAGACTTTCTATGTTTCCTTTGGGAGTCCTAATATCTGTATTTCACTTCTTTGTCTCTAACGGACTTTCCTCAAAAGATTGTTCATCGGAATCAAATGGCTGACCTACAAAAAAGAAGCGATGATGAGGCCAATCAAAAAGGTAAATTCCACAATTCATTTTTATTGATTGTGAAATTCTCATCTATCAAGTTGACATATCATGGGACATATTTTTCATTGAAAAACACGAAAAGCATTTCTATTTTACACAACAGTTGACAGTCCATCAAAATGTAAACAGATTTTCCCTTTGATATTTACCTTAAAGTCCTCAATAATAAAAAATAAAAAAATTGCATGAATTTGACAAAAATGTTTTTTTTTTATTTTTTTTTCAAGTTTTCAACCTCTAATTCGTTATAAAATGGTATTATTCACTCGTCATTTACGGGTGTGTGAAAGGTTAGATTACACGCTGTAAATTATTGGGAATTAATCACTAAATATCAACTGCGTATCAGTCAGATCATTGGAGATTGCGAAAAAAATCTTCGGGTCCTAAATGAATATATAAGTATGTTCATCAATGACGAAATAGTATCAGATTGGAATTGGTGGATGAACTATTGCACATTTTGCTACAACACAACCCCAAGTTCCTATCATAACTATCACCTTCAGAGCTTATATTCGCCAAAAAGGCAGTACTACCTGAACCATTGTTAGGATCTCTTTGTATAACGTAGATGCCTATGAACAAGAAGTCGGTATAGACTACAATTTACTCTAAAAAGGCCCATTCGGATCATTCGCTCATTTAAAAATAAAATATCTGATTCCTTATGATTGATTGATCCAGGAAGGACAAGCAAAATATGTGTTCAGTTCCACGGGATTTTCATAAGTTTTTTCTCATTATTCTCACACGCAGAAACAAATATACATGAAATTTTCCAGAAAGTAGGCTGAAACATTGTTAAAAGGATCTGTATATTTCAATTTTGGGTTCCTATTCTAATTTTTATGTAAAAAAATAGCGAATGGAGCATGGAGTCAATGTGGAGAGATTTCTTCTGATTTATTTCTAATAATTCTCAAACACAATCTCAAATATATGAAATTTTCCAGAATGTGAGCAGAAACATCAATGTATGAGACTGTGTAGTTCATTAATTATGCTCTTCATCTCCTCATTTCAAAATAAAAAAAATCGGGAATGTGAAATGAAGTCCATTTACAATATTTTCTACAATTTTTTTCTTCATACTTAACTCTCGAACACAAGAATGTGAGCAGAAGTATTACTGAATGAGACTGTGTAGTTCATTTGCGGTTCCTCTTCTCATTTTCCAATAAAAAATCGTGAATTCGACAATAAGTCAATTTACAATTTTTCTACTATTTTTTTTTCATAATCTTCCAACACATAGCTCTGTGAATTTTCTCAAGAATGTGAGCAGAACTATTCCTGAATGAGCATGTGTAGTTAATTTTCCAGTTCCTCTGCTCATTTTCCAATTAAAAAGTCGACAAATAGTTAATTTGCAATATTTTCTACCTACTATTTTTTTATGCATAATATATCATAATTCAGGTAAATGAAATTTTCACAAGATTCCTCAATGAATATGTATACGGGGACATTATCAAGTGAACGATGTAATGGGACAGTACTATCATCAATATACGTTCATTTTATTACGGAATTGATCTTTTATTTTACAATCTTCCAGTAAATTTCCCAATAAGCTTTTTTGAGAGTTATTTGAAGCTACCATACTATCGAGTGTTTCTTCAAACGGTTAGAGAACCTGATACCTACTTGAACATATTTACAATGCCTGTTCGTTTGTCATGCTCACATTGCTCTAATCTGATTTGAGCAATATTTGGTTGTTCGTTTATTCCGAGCAATTGATCAAAGAGTGTTCGTTTGACAGGAACAAATTGCTAAAGATCAGATAAAGGATTCTTTATCTGCTCCATCAATTTTCAGGGAGCAGAAAAATCAAATGAAAGTGATTATAAGGCGGCAATAAGGAAATGGAGGAAGTTATAAGAAATAGTATCAAAATATCAAATGGAGTTATGATAGATGAAATTCGGATTATTATTTAGTTCGAACAGGTGGTAATTTGAATTGTAGGTGGTAATTTGAATTATAGGTGGAAAAATAAAGAATATAAAAAAGTTCATAGGTACACACAAATGTTTACAAATAATTAGGTTATGATTTGTTTAGTTTTCGTTTGAGTTTGACCAATATGATATTTTTGTTACTGGATCATATGAATCAAATCAACCATGTCACAATTACGTGATCTCCATGATTTTTTGAGCAGGCTGAGCATTTCAAATTTTAAACGAACAGGACTACAATCTCAGTAGGATGAACTAAATATTAAGCATCAAATTCATGAAAAATTATCATAAACTTATTACCTGTAATGCAATATATTTCCATGCTCAAGTACTCATTTGTAAGCTGCAGGATCTTGTTCCTCTCCATTTTGAAAAACGGAATTGAATAATAATCCCGAAAATTAAACTAAGACAAAGCAACAAGGCCACGCCAAACAATTATGTGGAAAAAACAAAACAGCGATGATAAATGGTGGAACATGCGGAACGCGGAGTCGGTACCATAGACAAATTTTGATTTCTCTAGGCGGAGTACATACTAGACCGTATAGTGAGGTTAAAATCACTCTCTTGGCGGGAGATCCATTTGAATTTTTTTTAACATAGGAGTCCTTTTTCTTCCTTATTTCTTGGTTTTTCCTTCCGGTTTCGGTGCATTTAGCCAGCTCGTCGCATGGTGTTGTAACTTTGATCATTATCCTCAGATCATTTTACAACCTCACGTGATTTTCCCAGGAAAGGTTATTGCTGATAGTAATACCAAGCATCGATATGGATGACTTCAGTGGTATGGTTACTCCTGACAAAGTTATGTTAGGCACAGTGAGATCGGCTTTTTTAGAGAAAAGACATGCTTGTGTTTTGTTTGCATTGAATTCTACCAAGTTATTAGATCCCCACTCGAGAATCCATATTTATCCATCCATATTTATATTATTAACATTTCTTCCTCGTTCATTTCATTTCTCTCTCGTTCTCGTTCATCTCTGGTTTCACGGGCTGATATAGGGGCCCTGGAAGAGAAAGCGGTATGGAGGGTACTATCATCGGCAAAGCTGTGTACTGGACATGAAGTTGCTTTCAACAGGTCGTTGATGTGAAGTAGAAATAGTGTTGGTGCGAGAATAGATCCTTGCGGAACACCAGCATTTATGAGTAGAGTGTCAGATGAAACTCCATCGACCACTACATGGAGAGACCTGTTTGAGAGAAAACTAGCAAGCAGAGAACACAGCTGAGGGGGCAAGCCATAAGACGGAAGCTTGGCGAGGAGTCCCTGGTGCCAAACTCGATCGAACGCCTTGGAGATATCTAATGCCACAGCTAAAGTTTCTCCATACTTTTCAATAGATAGCTGCCATATATGTGAGACGTAAGCGAGCAGGTCACCAGTTGATCTCTGATGGCGGAAGCCATATTGCCTATCGTTGACAATTCCTGAGTCTTCCAGATATTTCATGAGTTCGATGTTGATGGATTTTTCCATGACCTTTGAAATAATAGATAGCAGTGCGATAGGTCTGTAGTTGCTAGGTAGGGCCTTTTTGCCTTTTTTAGGGACTGGCTGTACTCTTGCAATTTTCCAATTGGACGGAAATACCCCAAATTGTAAGAGTGGTTGAACAACTTGCAAAGAACAGGTGTTAGTTCGGGAGCACATTTCTTGAGAACAATCGGCGGGATTCCGTCAGATCCACAGGCTTTGTTGGTGTTGAGACCCAGCAAAATCTTTCTGATAGTACGTTGGCGAAAGGTGATCTCGGGCATGTGACTGTCAATAGGTGTAATGTTCGGGGGTTGTTTTCCCGATGAATCCAGAGTGGAATTTCCAGCAAATAGGTGCGCAAAGATATTGGCTTTTTTCATCACATACAAAGGTATTATGGGTTTTTATGTTTCTATGCAGGATTTTAATTTTAGGATATGATTCTTGGATTTTTTTTTTCATTTTTGGACTGAGTATCTACTTTTGTGTTCAATTTTTTATTCTTAATTTTATTATCACCATTAGTTGGTTAAACAAGGGACAGTTTGTCACTTCATATACAATGCCAAACTCAAATTGTTATTGTTATAAGCCTGGCCTATATACAGGGTGTTATGACTTAACACACCACACCTGTAATACCAGACATTATTCGTTAGATTGGAAAAAACATTATTGAGAGCATCGACTATCTGAAGACGGTCGAAACTGAAACTTTGTTCTGGAGCGGCTCAGAACAAATCTCATTCCTCTCAAATACTGGAACATGGGTTGTTTATCCAGGAAGTACTACCGTTCAGGAGGAATTTCGAAAAAACAATGATTTACCATGAAATAATAACACAAAAATAATGCACTCATAAAATGTTTAGAATGTACATATATATTTACTAAAAATTGACACAATTATCTCAATCGTTCTATGGACGAGTAATAGGCAACAATATTCATACAACGAAAACGAATGTAGCTTATTGGCAGATGATTTTTACAGTTAGCTACACAATCGAAATAAATTTACTAAAAGAACAACCTTGAAATCAATTGTCACAAACGGCTAGAAATAATTCTCTTTTGAGATCTTTGTAATCTTGAAAACTATGGAGATACTTTACAGACACATACACATTTCAATAGGTTGAGTTTGCCATAAACATAAATACAGAAAAACAAACATAAGACTCACCCTGTTTAACACTTATTCACTGAAGTAGTTTTAAACGACAATTAGTTTTGATTTTATTATTATTTCGATTTCTCCCGCGTCAATTGGTTATTTTATTTTATTCGCCCGATATATTAGTATCGCGTAATATGGCTATGGTTTTTCTAAGAGATCATGAATTATGGAGTTGCGGTTTTCCCTGGATTTATCTCGATTCGGGAAGCGTTGACAAAACTAGGCAATTTTTGGAGCTTCAATACTTGATTTGAATTTAGTTTGCAGTTGCTTAGTTTGATGTTTTCTGAAGTTCACTACACTGATTGGAAACTCTCATCATTATTGTACGATACTGGGATTTGACTGACTTTCTAACCTCACTTTTGAGAGTGACATATTCTTTGGTTCACTGTTGAACCCCGACTTATTTTTGATATCAAACTCGCGCTTTTATAAGATCTTCAGACTGTAGTCAGTAGGCGTGGTTTATTTAATGACATTGTTTTTGTTTGCCGTTAATTGGTTTTTCGAGTCGATATGAATTATGCTCGTAAAAAATATAATGGTTCTGTTTTGCTGATGCACTCATGAATAAATCTCGGGTTCTTATCTATGATATTATTGCGTTGAATTTTCAATGAATGCCATATATTTATGATGGTCTAGCTGATTTCCGCCGATATAATGACCAAAAGGGTTTTTATGAGGTCTCGGATTGTCGACCTTCTTAGAATTTACGAGTTTGTTTACTATTCGGTTGTTTTTGAAACTGATTTGGTTATCTGGCTGTGAATGTAACAAGTGGCAATCAATAATCTTTGTTTACCCTCCTAGATGAGTTATTTATGAATCCGGTGTACAAGGGTTACTTCTTGATAATTATTTTTAAGTGCATTTTAATTGTCTTCCACTAACAACGTATGGTTTAACGAGCGTATGCTTATCAGCTCTTTCATGCGGAGGAAATTCTATTATTTTTTCATCTCTCCTAGTGAATTGGTTTTTCTCGCTATTGAGTTCATAGTAAATAATATTGTGTAGCCCCTTCAGAAATGCGGATTGTTCTGTAATCATGGATCATGACATTATGTCATTGTATATGATAAATTTTAGAATGATCTTAATTATTTTTAGTTTTATATTTCTTGAGACTGTAGTTATCTGTAGGGGAGTAGGTATACCTTTATTTATAAATTCTTGATATATGTCTTTATTAGGGGATGAGTTGATTGGACATTCAAATAATATGTGATTTAAAGTTCCTTTTCTTCCGTACTCACAATTTGGATTATCTTTTATCCCTATTTTATGTAAATGTTCCCCAATTCTGCAATGTCCCGTTTTCATCCTAATTATTGTTGTGATATGTCTCCTACTCATATATGGGTATTCAAAATACCACACTACTTTTGGATATGTATTATGTATTTGGGAATATGATTTTCCTTTAATTTTTATTTGGTTTTCCCATATCTTATAATATTCTTCTCTTAATTTGTTTTTTAAATGAGGAATGAAGTTATGCTTGTCTAATTTAATATTCAGTGGAACATTAAGATTCCTCCCTATTTTAGCTAGGGTGTCTGCCAATTAATTGCCATCAATATTATCATGTCCTGGAATCCAGGCTATTTTAAACTCTGTTTCATTACATTCTGCATAATATGATATTTGTTTAATTGTTAATGCAATGTAATCACACTTTGCTGTAATCGTATTTTTATTTATTTTTTCGATGGCGCTTTTGGAGTCAGTTATTATGATATTTTTTTTTTATTTATTTCCAGTGCTATCGTCATTCCTTTGTGAATGGCAATCATTTCTGCGTCACATATGTTAGTGAAATCATTTAACCTTGCAGAAAATTTATAATCTAATTGGGGAATTGCTACTCCAATCCCTACTTTGTTATTTCTTATGGACGCATCCGTATATATTAAGTTGTAAGTATTTTCTAAAGGTATTATAAATTCAAGAAACTTGCTCTATTATTTGTTTCATTTTTTTTGTTTTGTATTAGTATTTTTACTTGGTGAGTATAAATTTCATATCAAAACTATTACAGGGCAAGGATTCATTCTTATATATAATTTTTCATATATGTTGGTATTTTCCAAAGCCGATATTAAATACGGTTTACTTTTATTTTTCCAATATCCTAATTTATTATCATATATTATTTTCAAGGTTTTTATTATGTACATAATCGGTTGTTCAAAGTCCAATTTTTTAATTATGAAATTTCCTGCTAAAATTTGTCTTCTAAACTTCAAGTGTTGTTTCCCCTGTTTCAGCTAAAATTGAGTTAATAGGTGTAGATTTCATGGTCCCTGTGATTATTCTTAATGCCTGGTTGTGCACCTTCTCTAATTTTTCTAGGTTTTTTTTTGACGTTGGTTTTATTAATATTGCCCCATATTCTAGATGTGATTTGACTAACCCGTTGTATGCCATCAACATTGTTTTTGGGTCTGCACCCCAATACACTCTACAGAAACTTTTGATGATATTTATTCCTTTGTTAGCTTTACTAATGCAATTGTCTATGTGTTTATCCCACTTTAAGTTATGAGTAATGTTTACTCCCAAATATTTGACTTCATTTTTTATTTTAATGAGGGTGTCTTCAATTTTTATTTCTGGTAAAGTACCTTGATTCACATTAGTGCGAAACCATATGGCTTCTGTTTTATGTTTAGATAATTCCAGTTCCTATTCATTCATCCATTTTGATATGTTTTTTAGCGTTTCATTTATATTGTTTTCTATTTCCTTTATAGATTCTCCTTTCGCGATAACCACTAAATCATCTGCATATGCTAATAATTTGGAATGAATCGGAATTACACTGAATAGAGAACTCAGATATATGTTAAATAGAACAGGACTCAAAGGAGATCCCTGAGGTAATCCTTCAGAACTAATTTTCGGACCATGAATATTTCCGTTTTTATCTACAATATAATTAATTCTGTTATCCAATATTCTATATATTAAGTTAGCTTCTGTAATCTCTATATCCTGTAATTGTCTGTATATTTTTTTTATGTTCACATTATCATAAGCTCCTCTAATATCTAGAAACACCACTAATGCTGTTTGTTTTAACCCAAAGGTCATTTGTATATATGTTATTAAAAATCCCAGATTATCCATTGTTCCTTGTCCCCTTCTAAATCCGGTTTGGTATTCTGATAGATATTTATTATGTTCAATATACCATTCCACTCTGTATTTCAACATTTTTTCTAAAATTTTAATTCCACATGCTGATAGGACTATTGGTCTGTAATTATCCGGATCGTTTGAGTTTTTATTGTCTTTAAGTATTCCCAATATTAAGTATTCCCTCCATCCCAGATAACACATGGACTTCCAATGGATATCCATTGGACATCCTTCATGAATTTTATGGATATACTATGGACATCCAATTATATCCAAAAGATATCTCATGGACATCCGATGGATGTCCAAAGTGGAACAACCTGTACATCCATAGAATATCCTTCGAAGATATCCATAAGATATCCTCCAGAGATGTCCATAAGATATCTTTCAAAGATATCCATAAGATATATTTCAGGAATATCCATGAGATATCCTTCAGGGATATTCAAAAGCTATCTGAAAGATTCCTTGAGAGATATTCTAAAGATATCCTTCGGGGATATCCATCGAAGATAAAATATACTAATAGCAATCTGGAGGGAAATGAAATGATGGTATTGAACAAAAAAAATATATTAATAAACTCTGGTAACAAAAAAATTCTCATAAACTTCGGAGTTATCAACAAATAAAATGTATATGTGAACTCTAAAATAAAAACAGAATATTAAATGCAGAATAATCAAAAAAATTAAGTTAAAGAAAAAATAGAATGCTATTTTCTTCGTCCATCCAGGTGTTTCATTTATTCTAGAAGATGACAGATGCAATTCTTTGGCCCTTCTCAGCCAAGCCTAGATGGCTTCTTCAGTAGCTTTTTTATTTTCCGTCGAATCACTGAGGTCAGCCGCTTCTGAAATGATATATTCACGGGTATAATTTAATGTTGAAATTTACAAAAAAATACTGAGAAATATTATGCTTTCTTTTGAATTCGAATACTGATGATGATAATATATATATACCACTGCCATAGTTTTTCTGTCTCTTTATTGGTATACTATGATATATATATATATATACATATATATATATATATATATATATATATATAAGCATTTTTTACATAAACTTGGAAATTTTGCATTCTCACTGATTGCTAGCAGTCTCTTATGAGACAATACAAATTATCAAATAAATTGAACAACTGAATGGGCTTTTCACCTAGTGATAATTCAGCCGGTTTCAGTTGTCCACTTAATTTTTTTTGCTCCATACCAGCTATATTTGGAAGCATCATATTAGTGAGCACGAAAGAAAGGCATCGTTCCACAAAGTCATATTTTTGAGATTTCATTTAGGTACCTACCTAAAAAAAGAGTTCTAGAATAGAAAAACATACAACTTACCTACATAAGCTTTGAACCTCGATCCAGTTCCTAAATATTCTTCCGAAAGATTCATTTTTTCAGTGCAATCAATAGGAATAAGGAAAATCTTCGAATCTACTGATGAATTATCTTCATCACATGTCCACTGTTGTAGGCATTCACACCATTTTTAATCTGGGCACTGTGACATTTGAAAAACTCGTGTATTGTGGCAAATGTAACGAGGGGATTTTCAGCATTTCTGAAAATATCGAAACTCAAACAGCAAACACATAAATGCATTGGAAATAATGGATTTTTATAGGTTATGTCCTTCTCGATTGATATTTACCTGTATTCGGCCAATATATAATTCCCTTTGCAAACAATCAATTGCTACAGATGAAAACCATTATGTCCAGACCAACAGGGTATCAAAAACGAAGGAAAATAGAAAAAAACAAACCTTCCTCAACAAAATGACAGACGTCGCCAGTAATTATGCGTATAGTATGGCCAGCTGTCGCAGACACATGCATATCTGTTCTGTGGTCGCAGAGGGTCCCCTCGACAACATATTTTTGAAAAGGCACAATTTTTGTATCTACGAGGATATTTACATTCATTTATGATTGCTTTGGATATCACATGGCTATCCCTAGGATATCTTCTGAAGGATATCCATTTCAAATCAAGTAGAAAAACGAAACATGAGATTTTTCCAATAAAACTAATCTATATGTACGAGCATGAAAGAAGCTCAGAAATTGACACAATAAAAATCAATCTTGCAATTTAAACTTATCCATATTTGCTCCGGATATCTTATGGCCATCCATATGATATCTTCTGAAGGATATCCATTTCAAATCCGTCGACGGATATCTTATGGATGTCCATTCCAAATCCAGGGATATCCCGACCAGAATTGGACATGAAATGGATATCCATAGGATATCCTGTGTCATCTGGGATGTACCGGGTATGATTCCCCCTCTTGAAATATTATTATATGTTTGTAGTAATATTATTTTCCCTTCTTCTGGTAAGTTTATATACATACAATAAGGTATCTCATCTTTTCCCGGGGCAGTTTTTTTTTTATATTATCCATACTCATGACTAACTCTTCCCATGTAAAGGTTGTTATGTTCTCTTCTATATTATTAATTGTAAAATCCGGGTCTATATTACATATTGCCATATTGTCTAATAATCTTTTCGCGGTCTTTTCATCCGGTAATTTATTCTTCATTTGTGAATCTTGTTGGATGTTTGAGAATGCTCTAAGCATTCTCCATACAGAATCGTGTTTGTATGTTGTGTGGTCAGTCACAGGCTGTCGATTTTTTGCCGCACCAATGCAGGTGAGTGAAATTGCTAATATAACACATTTTAAAAGTTTATGGAATCAATAAGTGGGACTTTTTCTCCGATAATTTTCCATAACTAATTCTAAGGATTTTGTTTGCACTTCAAATGAATTAACGACAGAGCTTAGAATGTGTTGACGCATAATTTATTCCAATTTCGAAGTACTGTTCTGGAGTTCAAATCGAAGCCTGGTCCTGAAAGTTTCGGTTGTGATATATATATATATATATATATATATATATATATATATATATATATATATATATTTTTATTTTTGTGTATATTTATAGTCTCCAAAGATTTTCACAATTTTGGGTATCTACTTGACATCTCTCACTGAGCACAAACTTTGTGCTCCCAATTACTTCAGGAGATACGACGACCTTTCCTATGTCAATAAAGGTATTTTTTTTTAAGTCAAATTTAACGTTCAAAGTCATAGGATTCTGGACACCAATACGATGTGTCTTCCAACTTATGGAGGTTATGAATACAAACATAACTTAAACGTACGAAAATACCGTGTGAAAAATTATTTATAGTTGTTCAATTTTATAATCATATTTTAAGTATATTTTATATAATTTTTATCCGCAGTAACATTATGTTTTTGTATTGCTTGATTTTATATTGGAAAGGATCTTGGAACTGATATTCGAGCTGACATATATATAAAAATGAATCAGTATATTAGAATTTCAGGATAAAAACCATTGATACATTAAATGCTGAAACGACTGATGATATCAATGTTACTCCTGATGATAGTAGTAAGGGAGTGTTCAATATCTTTCTTTCACACAAATATAAGAAGTATTAATAAAAACTTGGACCACCTCAAAGTGTTATTGAGTGAAATAAGGTCTCCAATTCATTGTGTAGTACTAACGGAAACCTGGAAAATCGAAGATCTCACTCTATACAAACTTGATCATTACAACCATGTGTACAATGAGGGAGTTATAAATCAGAACGATGGAATAGTAGTTTATGTACATAGGGATATTGCATTTGAATATTCTGTTGTGCAAATTGGGGACATCGGATCATTGGAACTAAAATGAAATAGGTGGAAAAACATATTCTGATGACCACAATTTACCGACCTCCTTCCACAATTGTGGATGAATTTAATTATCATCTTGAAACATATCTTGAAAATGTACAAAGAAATTCCGAAACACATATAATTTTGGGAGATGTTAAAATCAACATATTAAATGAAGATGAGGATCATGTAGAAAATTATCAGAATATCTTGGGAGAATACGGATTCATTTCAGCAATAAATAAGCCGACCAGAATACAAGGTGAAAGTCAGACATGTATTGATCATTTTTATATTAGAGATAACACAAAACCCTTCAAAATCACTCCAATAATTTTAGAATCAGATATTACGGATCATTATTCAACAGTCGTGCAATTGGCTTCCCTGAAATAAAATTAATAGGAAAACAATCACCAGAAAGTTTTTGACCAAAATAAGTACATATCTCTTATAACAAATGAAAACTGGCAAGATATTTATACTCGCGACGACGTAGACGAAACTACCAATATATTCATTGCAAAACTCAAAAGCATATTCAGTCCAGCACAAAATCAGTCGAGCTCAAATCATGTCATAAAAACAACTTTGGATAACTAATGGATTGGTTAAACAATAACTACAAAAAAATAAGCTTTACACTTCCATGAAAAAAAAATCCTACAGACATAGATAAAAAATTGTACAAAAAATTCAGAAATAAATTAAATGATCTTATTAAATCCGCCAAACTAAATTACTACCAACATCAAATTATCAAACATAAAAATAATAATAACAAAAACTGAAAAGGAAAATAAAAACATAACTGAAATCAGAGGACCAAAAGGAAATATAATTTGCCAAGAAGTAGAGATTGCCGAAAAATTCAATGAATACTGAAATTGGGAAAAACTTAGCAAATGAAATAATCAATAATACCAATGTGGAAGAACCAAGAATTTCCAGCAAATTGGAAAATTCATTTTATCTAACCGAAACCAACGAAAATGAAGTGATGGAAATTCTCAAGTCATTGAAAGATAGAAAAGCTCCTGGTCTAGACGGTATAACTAAAAGTATTCTAATGAACGTATCACACATCATTATTACACCACTCACTTACCTTATCAATAAGTGCTTTGAAACGGGACATTTCCGGAGCCTTGAAGTCAAAGTAGTTAAGCCACTATATAAAATGGTGACGAACTTGATATGGAAACTATCGCCCATTTCAATTCTGTCAACTCTAGCGAAAATAATAGAAAAACTTATCAAGAAACGCATGATAGGATTCCTGGAGAAGTATAAATTATTATCAACCAAACAGTTCGGTTTCACGGAAAAAAATTCTACTGAAGATGCAATAGCATACCTAACATCGAAAATATCTAAAAATGTTGATGCCAAGACACCAGCACTCGGTGTATTTGTCGACCTCAAAAAAGCATTTGACACAGTCAGTTACACTCCAGTTATTAGGTGTGTTGAGAGTGTTGGCTTCGAGGAACTGCATACCAACTATTCAAACGTTATTTGGAAGACAGACATCAATATGTTAAAATTGGTGATGGAATGAGCTCTGCTGCAAATGTTACCTATGGAGTTCGCAGGATCAGTTCTCGGCCGATACTCTTCAATATATATATATAAATGATTTACTGAATATTAATAGTGAAGGTGATATTTTGAGTTTTGCTGACGACACAGCAATCATATATACTGAGTAGTTGGGATACCTTAAAATAAAATGTGAAAGAGATTTCATTAAAATAATTAACTGGCTCAATAATCGATTACTGACAGTAAATTTCAATAAAACCATTTTTTTACCTCTTTACTTCCTATTCCAGACATCTACCAGGATACGAAAGTCTCACTTTTTCTATTGGCAACAAGTCCACAACAATTTATACAAAACCTTATTGCAAATACCTAGGTATATATTTAGACAGACATCTGAAATGGGACACACAAATAAGCCATGTAGTGAAGAAACTTAGGTTTACACTATATAAATTCAAATACCTGTCCAAATAATCACCTTTGAACAAATGAAAATATTATACTTTGCCCTTTGCTGAAACCTCATATCAGATATGGATAATAGCATGGGAGCTGCCACAAATAATCACATTGCACACCTACAAAAAAAATCCAGAAATGGATAATAAAAGTGTAAATGAAAACCTTTCTCTACCTTAACTAACGAACTATTCCAAGAGTCAAATATTTTGATAACCCGACAATTATACTTTTAACCACAGTCACGAGGCAACACAAATTCAAATCAGAACCTCTTTCTCTGAAAATAAATATGAAACGAGGAACAAACAAAAATCGATTATTCCTCGAGCGAAAAAACACGTTCCAAAGATGTTTTTCATATTAGCTCATAGGTTCTCACAAGTTATACCATCAGAAATTAAATCAATCCTATCAATATTACATTCAAATCAAAAATAAAGAAATGTATTAGAAGTCTTCCACGACTGCAGGTGCATCAATTTGTGGATGTAATAATACATATTATTTCTGAATCGTGATCCACTCCCCTTGCACACATGGATTTTAATATCAAGAAACGAAAATCATTCCACTTCTCAAACTTTTAAATTTTAATGTTTATTTTATAATACATAAACCGATTGTTCTAGATGTTTTTTTTTCTATTTTGTCTCTATTTTGTTACTAATTTGTTACTGTTTCTTGTACTTTGTTAGTTATTCCGCAATTTTGTTAGTTCATCAATTATTCACTACTGCTACGTTGGCAGTAGAGTTTATTTTCATTTTTTACTTTATACAATGCAAACCATATGAAACCACTTTTAAGGCTGCCTTTAGTGTATCACGTTTTTTATTTGCAGTATGCATAAAATAATATGTAGTATCTATAATGAATGCACTGTCTTCGGCAAATAAATTATTATTATTATTATTATTATTATCTCAAAAATTATTTTCATGCACCCCTTGTAATCAATTGATTTTCGGCATTCAATTTAATTCCAAAATTAAAATTATATGAACATATTATAGACAACATATTTTTCACCAAGAATATTTATTGATGATTTTTTCAAATGATTTTTTCTCTTTATTCCCAAACAACAACAATTATTATATTTTATTGAACCTATTTTGAATAGTGTTTTATTTTAATATTTCCAGTTCGAGCCACCCAAGACAACCATTGGATTCCAGAACCAGTTTCAGAAAAGCTAGCATGAGCAACTAAACCAAATTCTTGAACACTCAAGGCAATACTTCCTGTCATGTGAAGAATTCCCAAAGACCTTTTCAAAATGTTGATGTGTCGTTATTCAGTCAGAATGAATGCTTTTAGGAGAAGCTTTGCAGGCTAAGCTAAGAGCGAGACAGAGATGTGGCAAAGCTTTTATTCGAAAAATTAGCTAGTCTGAAAAAAAAAATACCCAACCTTTGGACATATATTTTGGGAAAAATCAATATAATGAGATGAAAAAATAATAAATTTTTATTGAACCCAAGAAACATAAATAATCTTAATCTATTACATATATAATACAACTAAAATAAATATTTCAATGTGATTTATCAGAAATGATAAAGGTATGCATCAAGGTATTTAAATTTATTTTGAATTTATTTTACCGAGATCATATTAAAAAGTTGGAAAATCTAGAGATTCCGAACCCTTGCAATTCAACAAGAGGGTTCATTTCATTTCATGCATTTTAATATCATATTTTATTATTATATGTTATAGATATTTTTTGGAGTTTTTCAGAAAACCTGTAAAAATGTATTTCAATATTGATTACAACTTTTTGCTGAAATTTGACATTGAATATTTAATTAGACAAAACGACAGTTTCCTTTGGCGGATTGTATCCAAAACATGATTAATATATATTTGAAATGAAAATGATAATTAAAAAAAAAGGAACTTAATATCATTTTTCAGTGATATCTCAAAGTTAATAAGTAATTGAGGAATGTGTTTCTCGTTTCATTGTAATTCAATAACAGAGTCATTAAAAATTCTGAATAACAAATTTAGATTATATTAAACTTTGCATTAATTCAAAAAGCCCATTTAGCAGACCTGTGTGAAGTTAAGGGCCATTTTTCTAGTTTTATCTGGCGGCCAAAATGATCATGAGTGGGGATTAAAAATTCCTTCGAATTTTCAACCAAATCGAATGGTGGAGACTTGGAATTGAAATGGAATTCAATTCTAAAGAAAATGGTCGAACACGAAACAAAATGAAAACTTAAGAATGATATACCAAATATATATTTGATTTAGATAAAAATTCCAATCACCCTCAAATATGTTTGGCCAAGTGGATATTTGGAATATGTTACTGAAAGGCATATATATGTTTCTTGACATGTTTTGGGTAACCTTCCACAGTCTGAAAATGAAAATATAATCAGGAAAATCAGTTGAAAAAGCGAAAAAGACTGCAAAAAAAAATCCAAATTATTCAAACAATTAAAGGAGATTTAGAAGATTTTGAGAACGGGGGCAGATATATCCCCCGTAACGTCAATCAAAAACTATATAGAGAAGTATCTTTTGAATTTTTACTATTTTTTTATAGGCATATTCAGGGAACGAAAAGTTATTGACAAATGACTGAGTGGTTTCGGATCCCACTATAAAAGGTAAGGTCCCCGTGATCTTAACTCGTACAAGTTTTCATTAACTTCTGAGGGTTGGTCAAACAACTAAGAAAGCGGTTAAAAACAATTTTACAAAACAATATTTTTTTTACAATCGAATCATTTTTTCTATAGGAAATATAATTTGGTGAACGCAGTAACTTATCGGGGTGAACTAATTAGTTTGCCGAAGCGGTAGTTTATACTTGTTTTAAAAAAAAAATTTAGACCCACCATCAAAAATGTTTAGCCAAGTTCAGTTTTGGTATATGTGTTACTGGAAGGCTATATAATGATATACCAAGAGATGATTGATTTGCAGGTCCTCAAAGGGGTAGTTTATATTTGTGTATCGAAAAAAATCATAATCCACCCTCAAAAATGTTTAGCCAGGTTTCATCAATCATCCATTGGTATATCTTTATATAAATAATATCGATCCATTTGTTTTCGACCATTTTCTGTTAAATTGAATTCCTTAATTTCAAATCTTCAGCCATTTTATCTTCTTTCCTCTTTGAATAAACTTATTCTTCAAGGTTCAATTTCCTTGATCTGTAAGAAAAATAAAATGAGTTTTGGAAGAATGATCCTACTACCCAAATACATAAAAAGTTATGAAAACTCTTCCAAATTGGTCTTTTATACAAACTGTTCGGAAGTTTTTCTTAAATTCATGATAATTCCTCTCTTATCCAATGCTATGGAAATGAAGAGAATTAAAAAAAAATACTAAACTCCAACTATGTGACACAACAATCAAGAAATATTGAGGACTGACAAAAATCATATAGAGTCAAAGGCTGAATTTCAAGGCTTGGAAGAAAGCAATTTTATGCTTTGAAAATCTTTGAATATAATGATCCCTGATATTTTTCTGTTTCTGGTTTTATCGGAACATTCAAAAAACCATTATGATGTACTAGGAATATATATATATATATATATATATATATATATATATGTATATATATATATATATATATATATATATTAAATCGAATTTGAATCTCACCTTGGTAAGTTAACATTTATATTATAATTCTTTATTCTCAAACCATGCATTTGTAGTCGTCCTGAGGAAGGCAATAAACGTTGCCGATAGCTTGACGTATTCCAAAGAGTATTTCTAATCAATTTACCTCATGAGTGCATATATATATATAATATATATATATATATATATATATATATATATATATATATATATATATATATATAAATATATATATATATATATATTGTTATATATTGTTATATTATGAGAATTTGGAAATATATATTTTTTATTATTATTATAATTAATATATTTTTGCACCGCGTTGGGCTACATTGTTATGTAATGATGTATTTTGTAAATATAATATTGTAATATTTTTGCCCCACGTTTTGGGTGCCAATTGTAATGTTTTGATATATTGAAAATTCTAATTGTTTTTTAAATAGTAAGATAGCTAATAGTTTTTGCTATTCTTTGTGAGCCAAATTGATATGATATAAATAGATATTTCTACCCCTGTATTGTATGCTGTAATAATAATTGCCAGCGAACGTCACTGTTCTCTCGTCACGCTACCAACAATTATTATTTTCCTCACCACGGCTAAGCAACAGTTGGTACGCCCTTATCTCAAAGTGGCCGGTTCAAAGCAATAGAGACCCTGCCACTGCTGGATAACTTCAGTTTATTGAATGGTCTTCGGTATGTTATTGATCATTGTGAGAAAACAAACAACAAAATATCATAAAGCAATTATCTCCTTTATTCAGGAAGACTTAAAATACCTGGCCTACGAGAAATAACTTATACTAGGGTGAATCAAACAAATATTCACGGATAATAATAATAAATCAGATCATGGATAGATAAACAGAACCTCACTTTTTTCCGTGAGAGTGAAATTTTCTGATTGTTCAATATAGAGTGACATAAAGTTCTTCGAATGTGAAATTGTTATTGTGAAAAAGTTCAGGACCGAAGAACACTATTAAAGTTTTATACCTGGTTGAACTGTTGGTGTTCTAATTATACCATGAATCAGGATGTCTCCTCTCTCCAATCGCTGTCAGGACTGCAATACCATGAATCAGGAACTATATAGATGCGGAAATCAGCATTTGATCCGTGGATATGTTATCATTAAGGTATTGGTTTTGTTTACCAAATGATGGGATTATTCCAATTTTCTTTTTTGTAAAATTTTGCGTGGCATCCGCTTGGAAATTTATTTTCGATCTCCTTTCGAAGCTTTGTTTTCTATCGCCTAGATACATCTTTTTTTCTCCTTGTTTTCATTTGAATTTTTTGAATTGGTGCACTAAATTGTCACTTTCACTGTTTATATTTATATTGCATAATTTATATATACAACTATTTTTCCACTCTTATCATTCTTTACAAATTTCCATAATAATTGCTTCTGATACCATCTCATTGCTACTCTCCCACAATTTCCAATTTTACACCTGACCATCTATTCCCTGATTGGCTATTTTTTATAAAGACATTTGCTGTTCTATCATTGGCTACCTTTAGTTAGCTACAATTTCATATACTGTATGTTTCAAATTTATAAATGTGTTGATTACTGTTTATTCCTGAAAATTTTGTAAAATTTAGACTTTTGTTGTCTTTTGAGCAATTATGGTTATAATAATTTTGAACAGGTATGAAATTGATTGTTTTATAGTATTTTGACATTTTATCTATCCATATTCTACCTAGGCTCAATATATACATATAATTTAAAGTTATTCACAAACAAACTCTTGAAACCATTAACCATCTAGTAATTATTCTTTTTGTGGGTTTTTAGTCTTTTAAAATTTACAACTGCCATAACAAAACATAACAACATTCCTAAATTTATATTCAATAATTTTCTACTGGTTAGAAAACTTTGAATATCAATTTCTTTATTTATATTTATTAACTTTACTTTGACTAATACTATATTTTTCTAATTTCAGAAAACTACTTTGCTGGATTTCCCGAAAGACAAGTTCTACAACGACAAAGATTATTTACAACTACTAGTACTATGTTATTCGGTTCCAGAAAAACTTGACTTGGACTTCTTTTCGGATCAAGAGAAAAACTTTTCAAGATATTATCATATATGATATTTTATATTTTATGCTTATGTTTATACCGATATTATTTTCAATTATCAATTTTACAATTACTGGTACTCTTTCAATTATACTGATTTATCATTTTTCCTATCTTCTCCTTCAGTTGTTCTTTAAATTCATATTGAATTGGATATTTTATTTATCTGAATCTCTCATTTCATTTACTTTTATTTTGTTCTTTTTTTTCATTTACTATTTTTTTTCTTCTTTATAATCTATATTGTTTTTCCTATACTTTTATCTAACTAACCTGTACCAATAATTTTAT
>JAFIRS010005976.1:0-45253 GCA_018342105.1 Gonioctena quinquepunctata | reverse complement strand
TTAAACCTTTCATCATTGGCAACAATTATAACTACAAACCTGAATCACGCTCCTCAAACTCCGTACTTTGGGCAATTATAATGTCACGAAACGCATCAAATAATCCATTCAAATCAGTTGATCGATCTGTTATACGATTGGGAGAATTGAATGATTTTATATCTGTCAATTCCTGTGTTTGAATGACATAACTTCCAAATACTTCCATGTTGACCTTGATGGAGTTGTGTAGTTTGATGTTTTTCAATAACTCGAGTACTTTGTGCTTGATATCGTTGAAAAAAGGTGCATACTCTGTATACATATTCTCACTAGATACTCTGTAGCTGGAAATGCGACACTTGAATGCATTTTTAATGAGGTGTACACCACCTCCCAAGTGAACACATGAATTCGTCCTGTGTGCGAGTGTTCTATTGTGAGAGTTGACTTGACAATATGGAAATGTCACATTACAACAATTACATGTATAGAGTGGTGCAGGTGGTGAGTCATCGCCATTGTTCAATTTAACTCGTTTCACTGAAGGACCTCCCTGGCAAGTTTCCGTGTGATGTCGACGAAGATTATCACTACGGGTGAAAGCTCTACCACAATCACACGAATACATTTCAACAACTTGTTTTCAATAGCTCACTGTAGAAGACACTGATTCGAAATACTCTTCTCCTGGAATATTTCAGTGAAATACCCCACCATACAACAAGTCCGATGCGATGCGCAATCTGTATGGATTTTGAGGAGATTCTCTTGATATTCAACGCACTCATCAATACTCGCAGTTCACTCTTAGCTCTCTCACAGGACAAACGCCCTCCTCGCTTGGAGAGTACAAGGATTCATGAAGGTCATGACTACACAGAATATGTATGCCTACACCACAACTTTAGTCAAGGTCAAACAAACATCGAGATCAAATCTTAAGGTTGCCGAAACAATCCCAACATCAAAACTCAAGGTCAAATCTCAAAGTCAAAACTTAATGTTATGAATCTCAAGGTCAAACTCAAGGTCAAAACTGAAGTCGAATCTCAAAGTCGACGAAACCCCATGTCAAAACTCAATGACAAATCTCAAAGTCAAATCTCAAGGTCAAACACACACACATTGCACACCTGCAACCATTCAAGGTCACACGTGACGTCATAGTGGTGGGGGGAGAGCCAGAACCGGCTTAAATCTCCTACTCAAACATCGAGTGTAATTCGGCAGGACAATTTAATGAACAAGAAATTTAGAAACATACCAATGCAAACTTTATTAATGAAACATTAAAAATAAACAAATTTTCATTTGAATGTACAATTATTTAAAACGCAGTTATTGAAATTCATACTAGGAACAGTGATGTCGCTGGGGGTGCCACAGCTAATCGTTTCTGTAGTATATGTTGAAGTTTCTTGTTTTTCCCAACGAATCGATTGAATAATGCTCGAATGATACTCTTTGTCAAATTGTAAATATGGTTTTATTGATGATGAATTGTTGTGTCCTGTTATTTCAATTAGAGCTTGTTCTTCAATTCCGCTTTTACTTAATTCGCTAACTGCTGCCCCTCGATTTGAGTGATTTGTAATTTTGACACGTTTGACATCTATACAAATACGTTGTGCTGAGCATTTAGTCCATTTGGAAATTTCATTAATTCCAATCGGCACATTCTTATACCAAACTTTTTAATTGTTTTTCTTCCAAAAGGGATTTGGTGTAAGGAATACTCTGTCCAATGTTATAAAAGTGTCTCGTTTTTTCATTAACTTTCTAAATAAACGTATTGGGCAAATATCTTCGTCTAAAATATTACGCGTAATCCATTTGCTGTCACATAATTTATTGTTACCGCCTTGTCTCGTTTTCGAAAATAGAGGGTTATACTCGATACGCCCAGTTTTTTTCCATTATTTTCAATTTCAGATACGAAATAAGTGGTTTTGCAGTAAGCTGCTTCTTCTCCGTGCCAAGCTAATTCAAACGCCAAAATGTGATATAATTTCTCTTGAAGTCCTTCCGGTTCATTTTCATCATATAATCTGGCCATTGCAAATACTTTTATTTATTATTTATCAAGAGCTGATGCACTAGATTTTCTCTTTTCGGATTGTTCTTGTAGCATTACGTGCAGCCATTGATGAATTTAACAGAACGTCGGTGAAAGTGTTGATTACAATATTGAATTCGTTATAATATTTACTTTGTAGCGTTTAAGTGGTGGTGTTACAAATTGTTTTAACTACCTCGTCTTTGTAGTCTTCTCCGTTGCCTTTTCGCATATTAAATGCCCAATCTTGCAATATTACATTCGAATTCTCGATGGAAGTATCTGGCACAAATTTATATCTTTTGCATCGCAAAACGTAGAAAATGGTTGCCAGATTGATGATTGCGTCGCAACTGTATTAGTAGGCACACAGATATTAACAATTTGACTAATTTCGGCGTTCGTAGACTCACCGAATGGACTGCTTAGAAATTCAATGAGTTGTTGACAAATATGTAAAACTATTTATTTTGGCAACTAACACCGCGATAATTGATGAACAAATGAATGAGGGGAAAAACCACTAGTGCATGTGTCGCTGTAAAAGTTGCAGCTAACTTTTGCCGCTGTCAAACTGACAATTGCACTGTGGCATATGCAATTTTTCATACATGAGTTGAATTGTCACTTAATATTATTAGTATTTGTATTTATATTTCTAATTTAATTTATGTATCTATAACGAAGCGAGTACATCCGTGTATTGATCGTTGTGAGACAATTTTTTTTCGCTCTTTACAAGTATTGTGTTTCAATTGATGTTATGTTGCTGCTGCGAAATGAAGTTCTATTCTATTCTATAATAATCACAATTTTCAGGTCCAGTTCATAGCCCTCGTCATCATTTATGGCAGAGCACTTCAAGCCGATTGCACATTCCCGAAATTTCCAAGTTATGTGATGACAACCCAGGGAACTTTCATGTTCATCATGTTCTTCGATTTCTATCGAAAGGAATACTTGTCAGTGAATAAGAAGGAGAGAAAAGTGGAGGATAATATTTGAAAAGTGAGTCCTGATACGGGATTCAGTGTTCCTAACCACCACCAATATATCCATCACTAGAAATATATAATTTACGAACTATTTTCAAACCTAATGATTTCATAAGTGAATTTCTTTTTACGATGTTATTGACATGAACAATGTTGACGAAATGCGTAAAGAAATTATATAATCGAAAATATTCGAGTTTTCCAAAGTTGTAGCGTGTTTTCTTCGTGGAGTGACATTGGCGTAAGCCTGTAAGCTTTTCTCGCTTGTGAGTTGCATCGCCCCCTTTTAGTGGTATCATCAATGAAAATGTATACAAAATATTGCGTTGTGAAGTTTTTATCAGATCAGGATCGGAAGAAAGTTATGGTGCGCTTCGTGATCATTCGAGTTAGTGTAACGTAAATTGTTGTTATTTACCAAATGTTAAAAAAACTGTTGATACCATTTAAAAAAAAATGGAATATTCATTTTATCAATATAAAATGAGGCACTACACTATTTCAGATATTAATTTTTTTTTGAAACATAATGTCCAGCCATGGCTCAACATGAGTTGTCTATAGAAGAGCTTTTGTTGAAATCTGACTTTTATGGAAATGGGAGAACTGTATACAGTACACAATTTGACTGAAAAAAAAAACAAAACGAGGAATAACTACCATTTACTGAATATATTTCGGGAAAAGATTCAAGTTCCAATATGCAATGAAGCAGATGTATCAATGGTTCCATACTTCCATAACACTGGAAACTGAAGCCACCGAATACCCCTTTCGCACAATTCTACCTTAGAGAAATGATTATGGAACCACAAAACTAATACCAAAATTCCCTGAACCCTCACAATTTTACTCACTCTGTTACAAGTGATATGTTATTTCAATAAAATGAATTACTTAGAAATGAATCTAGTGCTTGAAAATATACTTTTCGCCGAGCGGATGAGAATCCAAAGAGTTGTGCTGACGTGGATTCGAAAAATGTGATTCAAGATTTGATAAATAATCACCAAGATAATTTCCCTACCGAATATACTGTATTTGAAGATCTTTGGACCATCTCGTGACACGAAGGCATCTGGATACTTGGCACTGCACTGATTCTACTATTTAGGTTCTCAATTTTCTAAAGACTGGTAAAATTCTTTTGAGATCTGTACTTTTCCATTCAATATGGTTTGGACTTATTCTTCTCATAACCTTCCCGCTTTCATTTGATAACATGAAAAACGTATTGAGCATTTGAAATAGTTGAATTTAATTTAGCTCAATTTAATGAGTTATCTGTGGTTCGGTACCTCATATAACTAATTATATAATCGAATGGATATCCATAAGAAAAATATCAGTGTTTGAATAATAACGAAGTTCAATCTGTTGACTCTATTCTGAATTGGAATGATACTGAATTGCAAGGTAAGACATTTTTACTAATTTGAAATTAGGCTGGCAAAACCCATGTAACTTAATAAAATATAACTCCATGAGGAAGGTGTGAACTGTCTCAGAACTACGAACCGACTGCTTGCTACGATCGGTCCATGGATATTCTTACACTATTATGTAACATCTGCGAAACACTTGTCGAAACAATTCGGCATTCTACGAATGATAGTCCAGTGTTTTTGATATTCCCTATCTTTGATATATTTTTTCACAATTATTTTCCTAACTACAGATATATTAATTAATACAATATTGTATTACTTACAATTGTAGGAGATCAAAAACCTCGTGGGAAAAACGTTTCTAATACTCTCCTGATGGCCGCAGAGGTCCCAATTGTTCGACACTCACTTCAACATTGATTCTGCCCGAAGCTCTCAGTTGTCTTTTCTCGATATTGTTATACTTCCATAAATTCAGTCATAGTTTGAAATCAGTCTGCATTCATTTCGATAAAAACACTCAAATTGATAATTTATTTCCGGGAACTGTTTAGTCTCATATAGTTCACAGAAGAAGTCAAGACTAACAATTATAACGATGAGCTATAATTCTTTCAGCTGCATACGCTGAACAAATTTTCCACTGGATATGGATTCTTTCATTTAAATCTACTAAAATTCATGGATGCGACGAGTGATTCATCTTGTCTTCTAGTCTCCAAAATACGCACGGAACAGCTCGGTGTTTAGTTTTAAGAGCCAGCAAAAGACAAAGACAATAATGTTCAATTTAATTCTCCTGCACATAGCGTTCTGTTTTCCAATTGATTGCTAATTAGGATCTTTCATTCACCAGCCAATCAGAAAACACTAGTGGAATCTAACGAACATCCGTTCCAGACAGCTTTGTGAACCGTGCATGCGAGAATCTTGCTTGGCAACAGTAGTGTTCAGTTCATGTGATCTGAATGTCTGAATGTTCGTGATATTATTTTTCAAAACAATATTCATTTGCAAATGGTTCCCTTTTCAATACTGTTTGTGTCGTTTGTGTCTTACAAGTGAATGTGAAAGTTATGATAAGTGTCTCAAAGCAGAGTGTGCAGTCAACTAGTTCCGACTTTATCACCAGTCTGGATATAACAAGGTTAGTTGTTTCCTTCACTTTGAAATTGGATATCTTCCTTAGGCAGCCTGCAATGTATACATTTACCACACAATCAGTTCAATATTCTACATTATTCGAATGTAGAGTTAAATGTTTATTGCATTCGGCAATTGCCAGAGTTTTTCTCTGAGTAGATCACCTGAAATTAGGCATATATACCGGGTTTATTCTAACCTCTTGCACACCCTTGAATGCCATTTTATAACGAATTACAGTGGTCGAAAATCTGGAAAGAAAATTAAAACATGTTTTGTTTTTTGGAAAATTCGACAAAAGTTTCAGTAGCGCCGCCCGCCTAATCTCAGGTGAACTGTTCAGAGCAGAACTATGGCAATTGCCGAAAGCAATGTGGTAAATGTACACAAATAATTCATTTTCATTGCATGCTGCCTGAGATATACCGGGTGTCCACGGAAGGTGGCTCGCCCCTATAACTTTTTTGTTTTCGGAGATAATGGAATGAAATTTGGAGGATCTGTTTAATGCATAAAACTGCATTTTTTGGCGGATAACTCATTCTCATGCAAATTCCGGATTAACCGGAAGTGACACCTGGTATATATATTTTCAGTTTTTTGTCTGCATATGACATTTAAAATACAACCATGTATCATTTGTTACTGTTTCTAACCGGTTTTTTATCTATTTTTACGAAATAAATTCGTATTCCAGAGGGCTATGGATACGTTCAAATAACTAATTTCAGTCCTATAATGTTTGTAAAAATTCAACTTTACTGTTTTCGATCGAAATGTATCAGCTATGTGACGTTTGATTTTAAAATTTTTATTACAATTCTTTTCAAAAGGCAACATGGTGGCTCGTCGGGTTAGACAGAAAGAGCATTTTATTACGATTAATTTGATACCGCACTGTGCACTGTGTAAGAAAACTTCCGATAAAAAACTGAGAATATAACGTTAGAACTTTCGTTATATGAAGAATCTTATTGAGATTGAAATAAGATTAGAAATCACCGAGTAGCCTGTGACCAACAAAACTAAAACAAAATAATTAAATTGTTGCGGTAAAAATTGACGTGTCGACATATTATTTTACATCTCTTCTACAAAGCCAATTGGGTAGCTATTGTGTACCTCATTGTTTGGAAATCATGGAAAATAACAATATTTATACTGGAACTGAAAAAGTTGATATGTTATTAGTTTCTGGGGAGTGAAGGCAAAATTCAACCGATGCTGCACGTTTCTACGCACAGAGATATCCTGATCGGCGTCACCCGACCCGGCACTATTTTCCAAAACTGGTTCAAAAAATGCGAAATGAGCCTGATAATGATGGGAACGATTTATTGTGAGTGAAGAAAAAGAAATAGATGTTTGGCATACGTTCAAGTTAATATTAATACGTCAATCAGGGAGATCGCAAGAGAATGTGACATTTCGAAGTCTTCTGCAGCTAACATTTTGAAGAAACATAAATATCATTCATTTGAATATCTCCTACACCAGCGCCTGAACCAAAACGATAATGCAAGGAGACTTGAATATTGCAATTGCTTCTTTGGAAAATATTTGGAGGATGACACATAAAATTCTGAATACTGACGAATGTCGTTTCAATAATTTGGGACATTTCAACAGAAATAATAAGCGATATTGGTCCGATGCAAATTTACACTTGATGGAGGAAGGAAATTTCCAAGAACGGTTTGGTTTCAATTGTTGGGTTGGGATTTTAGGGGACAGAATTTTAGGACCTATAATTTTTTACGGTGTCCTGACAAGAAAATTGAGCATTTCTTGGACGAAGTTCCATTAATGAATCGAGGGCAGTTACGGAATACAACCTGAGGGCAGTTACGGAATATCTGCATGGAACATACAACGAAAACTGGATTGGAAATATGGGTCCAGCTAGGTGGCCAGTGAGGTAAAATAGGGTTGTTGTCAATTTATACTTTTATTTACTCCTTTTTTGAAAACTTTTCAGGTCACCCGACCTTACGCTTCTAGATTCTTTTTATGGGGATCTTTTGAAAACTACATGAATTAGAGGACAAAGTAAGGACAGCTATTCATAGAATTACACAGTTGAGGAACGTTGTAAGAGCAACAATAAGAAAAGTTCGCCTTTGTCTCTTTGAACATCTGGAATCCTAAAGATATGTTAATAGGTAGTTTCAATATAATTATTTCATTTTCAACAGTTGCTTCATTTTAGAAAAGTTTTCACGTTATGGTATTTTCAGTTGTTTATCGAAAGTTTTCTTACAACCTAATAGAGTGCGGTCCAAATTAATCGTAATTAAATGCTCTCTTTCCCTAACCCGACGAGCCACCATGTTGTCATTTGAAAAAAAAAATGTGAGAAAAATTTTGAAATCAAACGTCACATAGCTGAAACATTTTGATCGAAAACAGTAAAGCTGTATTTTTACAAATATTTTAGGACTGAAAAACCGATAGATGAAATCAGAACTAGCAGATAAAATTAACACAGCTTGGGGACACTTTCAATTGTCAAAAAATCAGTTGTAAGAACACAAAAGGCACAGTATTGTATTTGATCTCAAAATATTATCGGCCATCACTATAACCCAGTGATTCGGAATAATACGTAAACACTGTTGACGTTGACAGGTAGTGTTTCCAAGATTCCCGCACGCGCCGGTTGTCGTGCATTGGAAAGCTGTCTCCAAACAGATCCGAATACTGTTTTCTGATTGGCTGCTTAGTGAATAATTTACTAAGCAACCAATCAGAAAACAGTACGCGATGATCAGAAGAATCGATTCGAACATTCTTGTCTTTTGCTGGTTTGAACACCGGCTATTCCGTGCGTATTTTAAAAAGTAGAAGACACGATAAATCACTCGTGGCATTCATGAATGAAGTAGTGAATTTCAATTCCGGATGGATTCTGGAGTCACCAATTACGAGTCAGAAAAATACTGTGCATATCTTCAATGAGTGAACGCTTCAGGCGTTTTCGTACTAGAGATATTAACATAATATAATTTTGTTTTCATAGATTGGTGTCTTTTTGGAAATATATATCGCGATATTAAGGCTCCAAATTGACTTGAAGAGATCTACATTTTTTTTTCAGAAATGCATGATTCATTAGTATTCAGCCTTGGCTTTAAACTGCAGTCGAAGAGTACATCTGCTAGAGGTTTATGTTCTGTGATTTGCTCATATTATCGAATCTGGAATAAAAAACAAGGAATTATCAATTGTCAATCCATTTAAAATGAATAGGTTACTTTTTGAATCCTGAGAATCCGATCAGAAGTTTTAATCCTTGCATTAGTGGCACATAGTTATCTAATCACAATATTTTCCTGCCTCCTGACTTCAGAATCTAACCTTTATTGCGATTTACTACTTCATTCATGACGCGACCAGTGATTTCTCTTGTCTTCCACTATTCAAAATACGCACGAAACATTTCGGTGTTCGAATCAGCAAAAAACAAGAATTTCCAAATTAATTCTTCTGATCATCGCGTACTGTTGTCCGATTGGTTGCTAATTAAGATATTCATTTGCTAGCCAATCAGAAAACAGTAGTTGGATATGTTTGTAGACAGCTTTGTAATGCACAAAAGCAGGCACGTACGAGAATCTTGGAACCACCTGTCAACGTCAATAGTGTTTACGTATTATTCTGAATAATCACTGGGTCACAATGATGGCCGATAATATTCTGAAAACAATAACAATACTGTGTCTTTTGTGTTCTTATAATAGATTTTCTATAATTGTGGTTCGATAAGTGCCCCAAGCTGTGTTGATTTCATTCACTAGTTCTGACTTCATCTACCAGTTTGGATATAACGAAGAATAGTTATTGTAATCCCAATGCACACTCCGGCAAATGGAGAATTCATATACTACCATTGTTTTTACTTTCAAAGCGTTCCTGGTAGGATCATGAAAAAGTTCTGTCGTGTGGAAGATAATTCCTTCTCGAAACTTTTTATGTCGGTCCAATTGGGATTAGAAATACTCTAAGTATTGTTTTCTTCACTTTGTAATTGAATATCTATCTCAGGCAGCCTGCAATGAAAATGTACTGTTCGTGTACATTTACCTCACAATCAGTTCAACATTCTACATTATCCGAATGTCGAGTGAAATGTTTATTACATTCGGCAATTGCCAAAGTTTTCATCTGAGCACACCTGAAATTAAGAAAGCAACTCTACTAAAAAAATCTGATTTTACACATTATATATATATATATATATATATATATATATATATATATATATATATATATATATATATGAATATATATATATATATATATATATATATATATGAATATATATATATATATATAGGGTGAGTCAGAAGTACTTTGACAAACTTCACGAAGTGATTCCTCACAATAGTCTTATATGAATTGTCCAAATAAATTCCTCACAATGGTCTTATATGAATTGTCCAAATAAATATATGTCCGGAAATGCTTCGTTTCCAAGATACAGGGTGTTGGAGTTTTATTTTTTTTAAATAACTTTCGAAATACTGACCTTAATCATACGTAAATTGGTATTGAGAGGTTTTTTGAGGTTTCAAATTCGAACCCGATGTTATTATTTCTCTTACTCGTAGGGTGCGCCACCTACACGTCTTTCTCTTTTTTGTAGATTCATAACTTTTTTGAGCGTACTTCTAGCACATTTTTCAGTCAAAAACTCAATTCCTCTATCATATCTAGGTAAAGAGCTACCACTGTTACAAGTCGCTATAAGCAACCGGTTTCTAGATATTTGGCTTGGAAATTTCGAGTCGATTATTTGATAATCGAAGCGTGTTGAAGTTATTACCATTATTTTGCATTTTTCACAAGAATGCTTAGGAAATGAATTTGACGTTTAAGTAAGTAGTTTTAGTTTTTTGAAGGGGGCGCCACCCATTCTATTAATTTTTACTCGTTTGAAATAGTTATTTTTGTATCTAGGGTGCAAAATCTGTATTTGTTTCAATAAAATTTGCAAGAAATATCAACATTTTATTTCAAGAAATTTTGAATATGTAGAATAAAATAAAACAAAGGAAACTAAATTGTATTCAAATAAATTGTTCAAAGTGTCCACCTTCAGCGATGATTCAGTCTTCAAGTCATTGAATCTCGTACCCGCTAAAAAATTATTGGTGTGTTTCTTATTGTTTCACAGGCGTCTACTATTGGGTTTCTTAAATCTTTTTCGTTTGCTACTGGAGTTTTATAAACTGGTGACTCCAAATGTAGCAGGTTTAGATCTGGGGACCTTGGTGCCCACACCTAGTTAGGTTCTTCTACACCCCTACCGATCCATCGATTTGGATAGACAGTGTTCCCTATAATTCCCTGGCTACAACGCTAAAATGTGCCGGTGCCCCATCATGCATAAACCACATGCGGATACTAATTTCTAATGGTACATTCTGGAGTAGTCCCGGCAACTCGTTTTCTAAAAAGTCTCTGTAAGTTGTGCCATTCAGTCGGAACGGAAGAAAGAAAGGAACTATCAAGTTATTATCAATTATTGCCGCCTATACATTTACAGAAAATTGATACTGATAATGTCTTTCACTAACTGCGTGCGGATTTTCCAGAGCCCAGAAATGGTTGTTATGAAAGTTTGTGATAGCCTTTCGGGAGAAGTTTGCCTCGTCCGTGGAGAGTACATATCTTAAAAATTGAGGATTTCCATCCAATTTTCTCAAAAACCACTGACACATAGTGATGCGTTGGGGAAAGTCTCCTGGCAAAGGAGCTTGTACCCTTTGAATATGGTATGGATAAAATTGTTGATCGTGGATAATTCTCCAAACTGTGGACTGAGTAGAATTGAGAGCTCCAGCAATTATTCTTGTACTTGTTTCTGGATTCTCCTCTAGAGCGTTCAAAACAGCTTCTTTCAATTCTGGGGTTCGGACGGGTCCGGACTGCTCGTGGTCTTCCATTAATATCAGCTGCCCTCTTAAATCTACCTGTTTCTGCCAAACGACGGTGGAGACTGGTAAATGTTGGAGCTGAAGGCGGTACTTGATTAGGAAATCGCTCCTGTTGAATACGTCTTGCTTTGCGCGCATTGCCATTCACAAGGCCATAAACGAAATGCATATCGGCAAAATGAGCATTATTGTTCAAATAACCCGTTTTTTCAAAATTAGTGTTTTAAAACTTACTGAAACTTCAACAAAACAACAAAACGTTTGACTGTCACATAATATGTAATTACCAAAACTACTTACTTATACGTCAAATTCATTTCCTAGGCATTCTTGTGAAAAATGCAAATTAATGGTAATAACTTCAACACGCATCGATTATCAAATATCAAATTTTCAAGTCCAAATATCTAGAAAACGGTTGCTTATAGCATCTTGTAAGAGAAGTAGCTTTTTTACGAAGATATGATAGAGGAATTGATTTTTCTACTGAAGAATGTGCTAGAAGTACGCTCAAAAAGTTATGAATCTTCAAAAAAAAAAGACGTGTAGGTGGCGCCCCCCACGAGTGGGGGCAATAATAGCATCAGGTCCGAATTTGACACCTCAAAAAACCTCTTAATACCAATTTTCGTTCAATTAAGGTCAGCATTTCGAAAGTTATTTGAAAAAAAAACGAAAATAAAAATGAAACTTCAACACCCTGTATCTTGGAAACGAAGCGTTTCCGGACATATATTCATTCGGACAATTCATATCAGAATATTGTGAGGAATCACCTTCTGAAGTTTGTCAAAGTACTTTTGAATCACCCTGCATTTCATTCAATAAATTGAACAGATGAATGTGAACTCATCAGTTTATGAGTTCCAACAATGAACATGAACTAGAATACAAAATTCAAATACACAATCCCGTTCTGAGATATCTCACCAATTCTCTTATTGTTACAATCTCAGTTCATAAAGTGATTTTTCTGGTGGTTTCATGGGAATTAAATTCACCCACTTCAACTTAATGACTTTGTAAATTCGTCTTCAAACAAAAAAACTCCACGGGCAACTCGTTATAATTTCTTTTAGCTCCACGGAGAGAAAACTGCACCACATTAATATCTCGCACCACCCTTTGTCAAACCTCAAACTACGGTGTTATCACACTCCTGATCCACCCCTAGCTAAGTACCAACATAGCAGAAAGCAGTTATATGAATAAGATTCTGTGTACGATACATCAACATGTATTAGTTATTATATTCATAATTACTTATAAAACCAATATCTTATAAAATACCTTCAGGAACTTTATTCGCCTTAAAAAGCCTAATATCGTATATTAGTATTATTGTCATTTTGAGATAAACAAAAACGTTACCCTGCAAGTATCTGGAGGAAAACAAAAAAAAATTAACTTGTGATCTGAATTATCAACGCGCCAACTGCTCTCGTTCGGCTATGCATCACAACTTGAGCAGCTAGAAGAACTGATAAATTGTTACCCCCGACAAGACTCAAGAACGTAACTCGGGGCATTGTGGGATCGATCTCTTGCTATAGGATATTGAAACTCCACAGCAGCGAAATAGATGCAAAATGTCAAATTCAATATTTCGTTCAATCAAATACCAGGACGCTATGAATTCTATTATACTCTGAATACCTGCCACCAGAGTCGAAAATAAAACAAATGCCGGTGGCAATCCTCCCGAGTACGGTAGGATTGTCAATTAATATAAAATAAATGAAGTTACGACGGTCAATCGGTGAGACAGCCTGCTATCGTAGTAGTGATAGGAATTATTAATATATATTCTTTGTTAAACAAAAATACCTCTCGACATGAATGAATCCGAAATAACAACTAATGCATAACTTGATTTATCGTGAAAGTTTCGGTACTAGAATATTTTACACATGTGCGATTAAATTTCTTCCACAGCTGAAGCGTACCTTCAGTTTCGTATGAAATATCTATAGTGAAGGCAATGAAATCAGTCAGGCGTTTCGCTTACCTGATACACCCAAACGGTTATCAAACACATTGAGAAAAAATATGCACAACACGAAAATATGGTTATAAAGGTGTCTCACTGACACAAGCAAATCCACAGGTTATCAAAGGTTTATACACAATGTTCCACTTACGGTTACCTCAACCCTTTTGCATAAATGCTTATTTTTTTCGAAAAACTATTTTTGTGACGGTCACGACCTTTGGAACAATAAAAAAACTTGTTCTCGGAACAGATAAATAAAAAAAACTTGTTCTTGGACTGGAAGTGAAGAGCCCGCTCTCGGTCGGGAAGTGGAGAGTCATTTCCCGGATAGGAAGTCAAAAGAGCGATCCTTATTGAATCTTGGCTCTTATATTCACCGGATTTGAAAGAAATATCGGACAAAAACCGTATTAAGATAGATCCTCTTTTTGTCTGATTGACGTTAGAACTGGACCAAACAGCAGCTTATCTTTCTGTCCCCTTATTTAAAAGCATACTTGTATGAATTCACCTTTTTCTATCCTCATAGAAAAAACAGTTAAAAGTCTTTTGTTCTTTTTTTTAAGTGCAAAAAGGCATCAGAGCTTCCTTTTGCTAGATTTTGTGATCATTCCAGTATATGTACACTTATTTTATAAACGGGCATTATTTTCTCGCCAGACCATAGTTAATATTGAACCCCAAAGAGGCAGGGACGTATATATCAAACTTTATTAGCACAGTGCTCTTCATTACAGTACATACAGGGTGTATCAAAACTCAACGTCATTTGGAGGGCTGATAGTCCAGCTCATGACTGACCAGATTATCACAATATGACCTTAGTAAAATATTTATAGTTTTGGAGATATTGACACTTTTATGAATTTCGTGAAAATCGAAACCTTCTTGAGTGCCGCAGGTACAAAACTTCATAGTTTAAGATTTTGATTTCTGTTATGCAACCCTGAATAACCCTCCTATTGATTACAGTCCAAAATAAAATGATTGCTACCATACCTGTGGAGAAAAAAAAAGTATTTGTCTGATTTACGAGTAAATTCGTTTTATTAGCTCACTTAGACTCTTCATACTGTGTACAATGAAAACGCTAACCTGGCACATCATGTTAAAAAATTGCATTTTCAGTGTAGTTTTTGATATGGTATACCATTCTTTATCTTTCACTAGGAGCCTATTTTGCAATTAGTTCAATAATGAGTCTTATGGATAGATGAAAGCACATTCTCAAAAGATGGCTTCATGAACATGCACAATCTTCATACGTATGCTCTTGAAAACCCACATGCAATGCGAGAACAAAAGTCACAATATCGCTTCAAAGTAAATCTATGGACCGGCATCTGGAAAGGTACAATAATTGGTCCTTTTGAATTACCTGACATTCTAAACGGGGAAATTTATCGCGATTTTTCAGAAAACGAACTGCCTACTCTTTTAGAAGATGTACCTTTGGCAATACGCAGTGCAATGTGGTTCCAAAATGACGGCTGTCCAGCTCATTACGCACGACCAGTGAGAAATTATTTGGATCAAACTTATCCACAGAGATGGATCGGCCGTCTTGGTCCCATTTTGTTGCCTCTCCGGTCTCCTGATTTAAACCCGCTAGATTTTTTCTATTGGGGTTGCAAACCCAGTAAATGATGATCATGACTTGAGACGTCGTATTAATGAAGCAGCTTTCCAAATAAGTGCCGAAGGAAGTACAAGACGAATAAAAAGATCGTTTTTAAAAAGATGCCACGCTTGCATTCGACTTGGTGGCAAGCAATTTGAACACATTCTTCAATTTTTTTTTTCGTCTTCTGTTTAGTTGCCAATAAATACCTGTCACTTCAATTTACCAAGTGTTTTCATTCGAATTTCTAATTATTGAAATAATTTCACATTGAGCTCGTATTGCAGTGAACTAGGAATTTCTTTTTTCCTCAAGTGGAAGATAGTGAATGTTGTATCATGTCAAAAACTACACCGAATGAGCAAATTTTTTAAATAACTTGCCAGGCTCGCGTGGTGATTTTGTTTACAGTATGAAGAGTCTAAGTAAGCTAATAAAATGAATTAACTCGTGAATCGGGCAAACATATTTTTTTCTCCAAAGGTATTGCACCAATATTTTTATTTTGGATTGTAATCAATAGAAGGGTTATTACAGGTTGCATAACAAAAATTAGAATCTTAAACTATGAAGTTTCGTACCTGCGCTACTCAAAATACTGATCAAAGGTTACAATTTTCAAGAAATTCATAAAAGTGCCAATAACTCCAAAACTATAAATATTTTACTGAGGTCATATTGTGATATTCTGGTCAGTCATGAGCTGGATGACGTTGGGTTTTGGGACACCCTGTATACATAAAGTACAAAAAGTCAATAAGTAAAAAAACATAGAACTCCGATACATAAATTATCGTCATATTTTAGGATAAGAAAACAAATAGCTAGATCTATATCATTCGGTAATTTACAATTTACTATTTTCTCCCTTCTCAATCAATAGTTCTCTTCTACGAATAACAAACGAATTTTTTAAACTATTTAGTGACACACATCTTCTTATTTCATTAGGCAAATTGTTGAATAAGACTAGATCTTTTCCAAATAAAGTTTCACAGAAAACATTTTCAGAATTTATATAGAAATCGTTCGCTGCTTGCCTTCTAGTATTTTGACAATGTACATCTTGAACATGATTCAGCTCATTTGATGAATTATTTTTCAATTTGTATACAAAAATTAGTGTATTATATGTAACACTTTGTTTAATGTTCATGATTTGCAGTGTGTTCAGCATTATTGTGATTGGAGTACGCCTTTTACAATAGAAAGTCGCTCTCATTACACGATTTTGTTGTGTATTAATCTGTTCATTACTCAGGAAACTTAGTGAGGTGCCACAATAACCAATATGAGGTGCAATAATTGACTCGTAGATTTTCAGTTTAGTAAAATGAGACACGTTATCCCGGAGCCTGTGCATATAACCTATGTTTCGCGCCATTTTCTTTTTAATATAGTCACAATGACTGTTAAAATTCAGTTGGTTATCAATGATCACTCCCAAATACTTGAACATTTTCACTTCTTCAATGCTTTCTCCGTTCATTTGAATTTTGAATTTTATTTTATTTTCCTTGATGTTTTTTATTTTTGCTTTCGAGGATATAATCATGAATTTCGTTTTTGTAACATACATTTCCAGACCATTATCACAAATCCAGGTGCAGATATTCACAAGATCTTTGTTCAAGAACTTTTCCACATCCTCTTTTTCATCAGAGAAGTGAAGTAGGGTATCATCTGCAAAAAGTTCCAGCTTACAATTTTGAACGTGATATATAATGTCATTTTTATATAAAAAATAATATTGGTCCCAGAACCGACCCTTGAGGCACTCCATACTTGACCTGCTTTTCACTTGAGTATGTGTTATTATATTTAACGAATTGTCTTCTATTTTGTAAATAGCTCTGAGACCACACGAAAACTTCCCCTTCAATTCCATATTTACCTATTTTTTTTAGGAGTTATTCTGTATTTATAGTTCAAAATGCCCACTGTAAGTCCGAGAAAATCATAGATTCTCTTATCATGAATGTCCACTTTTCATTTGGATATCAGAAGCTGCAGTGCCGTTTCACATGAGTGACATTTCCTAAAAAACCTGATTGTTGTTCCATTAGTATTTCATTAGCACTGATGAATTCAAGGAGTTGATCTGTGACTGTAAGCTCTAACAATTTCTCAAGAATCAGTAGTATTGGGCGATGTTCAGCTGCATATTGTGTAATAGGTACTTTTGGGATCGGAATCACTGTAGATATTTTCCATACCTCTAAAAAAAAACCAGTAATCAAAGACGAATTTATTGTTTCAAGAAATCTATTTCCAATGATGTCAAAAGCCAGTTTAACCATGATAAAATTGATCCCATCTTTGTCACTCGAGTTCTTTTCACTTTTTATTACTTAGTGTCTACCTATTTCTTACTACTTTTATTACTTATTACTTTCATGTGCGATTTCAATCCGTATATGTATATAACTATATCTGTTTGTTTATTCATATACCTGACTATTGCTATATTACAACAATGCAATCCGTGGCAAAATAAATGATATCTATCTCTATCTATCTACTTCAACTTTAGGCCAGCCGTTCTCAGTAATGGAGGAAAAATGCTTCGTTACACTGGAATGGATGGAATATTTTTCTTCTTTCACCTTTCTTCTTCATAATATTTTCGAATTACTAATATTCTCTAATATCTCAAACACGAGGAAGGTGATCGGACTGGAGTGAACAGAGCAGATCCTGTTAGACCTAGAAGTCATGTATTTTTTTTTTATGTTCTGTTTCCCACGAAAAGGGATATCCTGTAATGTTCAGAGAACATCGTGGGAACCTAGGGAAAGAAGGTAGGAGTTGGTGTTCTTCTTAAATTTCTGAAGGTTGTATGCCTCGGGGAACACCTCCCTAGGCAATGAGTTCCAAAGCCTCGCTGTTAGTTGGATGAACGAGTCTTTGGAAAGTGATGTTCTGCAGGTCTCCAAAGTGACCACGAAGGGGTGTGATGACTGAACTTGACGGGTTAATCTCGAAGAGACTGCCAAAGCAGGAACGATTGTTGATATTTCAGAAGAGCATCGCCCATGGAAATATCTATAAAATAGAGACAAATCGCCAACTTTTCTACGGTGTTCCAGACAAGTGAGCGAGTTTGTAAGCGAGGCATCACCGACGAGACGAATTGCCCTTTTTTGGACAGAATCCAATAGCCTCAGGATATGTTTAGGTGCCGCACTCCAAATATGGGAACAGTATTCCAGGACAGGTCGGATCTGTGCCTTATAGATCATAAGCAGCTGACTGGGGGTGAAATAGCTCTTGGCACGAAACAAAAAACCAAGTTTTTGGGATGCACTTTCGGCAATGGACCTCACGTGATTTTCCCAGGAAAGGTTATTGCTGATAGTAATACCAAGCATCGATATGGATGGCTTTAGTGGTATGGTTACTCCTGACAAAGTTATGTTAGGCACAGTGAGATCGGCTTTTCTAGAGAAAAGACATGCTTGTGTTTTGTTTGCATTGAATTCTACCAAGTCCATATTTATATTATTAACATTTCTTCCTCGTTCATTTCTGGTTTCACGGGCTGATATAGGGGCCCTGGAAGAGAAAGCAGTATGGAGGGTACTATCATCGGCAAAGCTGTGTACTGGACATGAAGTTGCTTTCAACAGGTCGTTGATGTGAAGTAGAAATAGTGTTGGTGCGAGAATAGATCCTTGCGGAACACCAGCATTTATGAGTAGAGTGTCAGATGAAACTCCATCGACCACTACATGGAGAAACCTGTTTGAAAGAAAACTAGCAAGCAGAGAACACAGCTGAGGGGGCAAGCCATAAGACGGAAGCTTGGCCAAACTCGATCGAACGCCTTGGAGATATCTAATGCCACAGCTGAAGTTTCTCCATACTTTTCAATAGATAGCTGCCATATATGTGAGACGTAAGCGAGCAGGTCACCAGTTGATCTCTGATGGCGGAAGCCATATTGCCTATCGTTGACAATTCCTGAGTCTTCCAGATATTTCATGAGCTCGATGTTGATGGCTTTTTCCATGACCTTTGAAATAATAGATAGCGGTGCAATAGGTCTGTAGTTGCTAGGTAGGGTCTTTTTGCCTTTTTTAGGGACTGGCTGTACTCTTGCAATTTTCCAATTGGACGGAAATACCCCCAAATTGTAAGAGTGGTTGAACAACTTGCAAAGAACACGTGTTAGTTCGGGGGCACATTTCTTGAGAACAATCGGCGGGATTCTGTCAGATCCAGAGGATTTGTTGGTGTTGAGACCCAGCAAAATCTTTCTGATAGTACATTGGCGAAAGGTGATCTCGGGCATGTGACTGTCAATAGGTGTAATGTTCGGGGGTTGTTTTCCCGATGAATCCAGAGTGGAATTTCCAGCAAATAGGTGCGCAAAGATATTGGCTTTTCCCTGGGCAGTCGTTGCTAGTGTTCCATCTTCTTGGGTTAGAGGAGGAAATGAGCTGGAGGTGAAGTTTCTTCCCACAGCTTTGGCGAAAGACCAAAATGAACGGGATCCGTTAGGACATTCAGCAAGTTTTGATCTTATTTTGGCATTGTGGGCATCTTTTGAGCATTCTATTGTCTCTTTGCATATGCCTCTAGCCTCGACATATGCTGCTCTGGTCTCAGGGCCCGGATTTTCTAGCCATCGATGGTATGCTGCCTGTTTGGAAGCCACAGCTCTAGAGCAGTTTCTGTTAAACCAGGTCTTATCGGATGATGTTCTTCTTGCGGTATTCGGTATGTAAGTTTGCATCCCCAACATGATGATGTCAGAAATTGTCTCAGCACATCGTGTTGGATCTACTGAAGAGGAACAAACTCTCTTCCATGGAAACGCTGAGAAAAACATACGAAGACCTTCCCAGTCGGCCGAATTGTAATGCCACATGAGACGGGGTGGTATTGTGCAGCTCGATGGTAAATGGAAAGAGCATGTTGTGGAGATGAGGGTGTGATCAGAGTTTCCAAGTGGGTCACAAACTTCTATTCTATACGGGTCAGGATTGGTGGTGAGGAAAAGATCTAGTGTATTGGCAGACTGGTTGTTGACATCAGGGATGCGGGTTGGTAGCTCGACCAGTTGTTCTAGACCATGAGTGATGGCGAAGGCCTCGGCTTGACGACCTGCATCATCTGTTTTGTTAGAGAATTTGAGCCAGGCAGCGTTATGTACATTAAAGTCTCCCATGATTATGGTTTCAGCTGTTGGATGGTTCTCCTGAATGTAGTCCAGTTTGAGTGATAAAAACTCAAAGAGGTCGTTATATGAAGGTTCATTAGGTGATAGGTAAAGGCAGCAGAGGAACTTAGTCAGTTTGGTATCAGATAGCTTGAACCACATCGCATCAAAGTCTTTCGGTTCCAAACTCTCTTCACGCTGGCATGAAAGGTTAGCCTTAGCGTAAAGGCAGACTCCACCTTTGAACCTGAATCGAGAATGGAGTTCGTAACCAGGACAAAGCATATGGACCTTGTTGGTGGACGAGTTTACTTGTGTTTCTGTAAGAGCCAGAATATCCGGTTTTTTCGTCTGTAGGTGATGGTGGACGTCATTGATGTTCTTGTTGAGTCCGCGGATGTTGCAAAAATTAATTTTTAATGTTGAGTCCCCTCGAGTACCTCTCGCCCGGAAATCCGAATGGAGAGGTATTTTACTTCCGGAGTGTTTTACTCTAGGAGACTTCATCATTATTACTATTAGGATGCACCTGAAAATAAAGGAGGAATTGGGGAAAAGGAAAGAGGGAGACCGGAAAGTATCGACCGAACACTGAAACATGGAATGATCCATTTCACAGCACACAAAGTCGATATGGTGGTATTTCACCGGGCGATGAGACCATCTTCCACCTAGTAACGACCAGAGCGTAGTACCTCCATTCACAACAAAGCACGGCCATGAGCGCTACCCTTTTCCATCTTAAGTCACATAAAATAAGGGAATAATAATAATAATGTTTATTCAAAACAGCTTGGGATAGGAACAAGTGTAACAAATTTTTCGTTACTTCCTTATACATAACCAATTTCTCATAACTTTTCCGGTTATCTTTACGGTAGTACGGGTCAGTAGTCACTGCTCAGGTCGTGAAGAATGCGCCTTTATTATCGTCTCTTGAAAATGGTATCATGACAATTGTATTCATATCGTCAAGCAGTTGTTTTTTTTTTCATAAGTGTTTTTCAATTGAGAAACCAAGAATAGTTTGCGAAAAAACCCAGGTAGAACTGGTGATTTGTTCGAACCGAAAGAATGATCGATCTCTTTCTTGATTTGAACTTCAAGATAGGCATGTGTGGTGAGTGAATTGATTTTGGTACATTAAAATTTGTAAATTGAATGACGATCACTGTTGAAATTGGTGGAGTATAATCATTTTTCTTATTTTGCAATCAATGTTGTAGTGATCAACATTATTTTCCGCTTTTTCTGTGCTTGTAATTTTCGAATTCTTGGATGGTAATTTTTGAAGGTTACGTATAAATTCCATACTATCAGATTTTCGTCACTTTCGGAAATATCAGTAAATTTCCGATTTAATGATCTACATATCGTATATGACACTCCCTTTGGTTGATTTATATCAAGGTTTATTTGTGTTTTGGATTTAAGTGAAGGAAACAACCACCAAAAAAAATATTTCGGCCATTTTGGGAAAGCATTTATAGCACAGGTCGAGGTTGCTGGCGTAGAATCCGTTCAGACTGTTATGCCATGTAATCACAGAAAAACTTTCTTTGCTACAAAACAACGTAATATTCTTAAATGAGAACTTTATAAACAGAAAAGGTCAATAGGTTCCACATGCTGAACTGAAAGAGCTGATAAGCATACGCTCGTTGAACCATACGTTGTTATTGGAAGACAATTAAAATGCACTTAAAAATAATTATCAAGAAGTAACCCTTGTACACCCGGTTCATAAATAACTCATCTAGAAACAATTAACGATGGTAAGCAAGATTATTGATTGCCACTTGTTTACATCACAAAAAAAAAAATTTTCCACAGTAAACACCATCAATTCGACATTTTATGACCGACAATCATAAATAAATGGCATTCATTGAAAATTAACTCATTAAGAGCATAGATAATAACACGCAATTTATTCGTGAGTGCCTGAGAAATACAAGACCATTATTTCTACGCCAATAATTCATTTTGTCAAGAAAAACAATAAAATGCGAACAAAATAAAATTTTATCTCATTCTATAGACCACACCCCCAATTGACGCGATCTGAAGATCTTATAAAAGCGCGAGTTTATATCACGATAGGAGAATTCGGTGTTCAGCAGTGAACCAGAGAATATGTCACTCACAAAAGTGAGGTTAAAAAGTCAATCAAGTCACAGTATTGTACAATAATAATGAGAGTTTCCCAATCGGTGTAGTGAACTTCAGAAAACATGAAACCCTAAGTTACTGCAAATCAAATGTTGAACGCTCCAAGTGAAAGTACATAGTGAACATTAGTTTTTTTCCAACACCTGGCCATTTTTATCACCGCTTCCAGAATAGAGATAATACAACGGGAGTCCGCAATTCCATAGTTCACGATCTCTTAGAAAAACCATAGACATATTACGCGATACTAACATATCGGGCGAATAAAATAAAATAACCAATTGACGCGGGAGAAATCGAAATAATAATAAAATCAGAACTAATTGTCGTTTAAAACTACTATTGTGAATAAGTGTTAAACAGGGTGAGTCTGATGTTTGTTTTTCTGTATTTATGTTTATGGCAAACCCAACCTATTGAAATGTGTATGTGTCTGTAAAGTATCTCCATAGTTTTCAAGATTACAAAGATCTCAAAAAGAGAATTATTTCTAGCCGTTTGTGGCAATTGATTTCAAGATTGTTCTTTTAGTAAAATTATTTCTATTGTGTAGCCAACTGCAAAATCATCTGCCAATAAGCTGCATTCGTTTTCGTTGTATGAATATTGTTGCTTATCATTCGTCCAAAGACGATTGAGATAATTGTGACAGTTTTTAATAAATATATATGTACATTCTTAACATTTTATGAGTGCATTCTTTTATTTATTTTCTTTTATGAATAACTTTTCGAATCCTTCTGAAACGGTAGTATTTCCTGAATAATCAACCCATGTTCCAGTATTTGAGAGAAATGAGATTGGTTCTGAGCCGCTCCAGAACATAGTTTCAGTATCGACCATCTTCAGATAGTCGATTGCTCTCAATACTGTTTTTTCCAATCTAACGAATTATGTCGGGTATTACAGGTGTGATGTGTTAATTCACAACAACCCGTAGTTCGGGCGTATCAATTGATGTCAGGTGTGCGAGTATCAATTAAGGAAGTACATTAACGCATATATGATATTTTCCACAGAAAAAAAAAGTGTCAAACAAAAATTGAATTTGAATTTTTTTTAAGAAATATTTTATTTTTTATTTTTACAAATAATTGTCAGTGGGTAAAAGACTAAACTGAACAGAAATGAACTAGTAGAAAAGTTGTGGAAATAGTTTAGTATAATATCGCTGTTATTTTGCAAGCACGATATTGGGAAAATAAATATATATAGCGTTTATACCGATCAAAAACTCAGGAAGTATTCGAAAAGGCAATTGAAGTTTTATTTTCAATCAATGGAGATTTTTATCAAAATAATTAAATCATGGAAACTCAGACAACAGTGCCGTGGACTGATAGGGTTAGATATGAACCGGCAATCACTATCACTTTGGATAATATTCCTTTTTATAATGGTAGCACAGAAATCAAAGATTTTATTCGTGAAATTGAGGATTTGGCAGCTGTAGCAAAATGGACAGACAGCCAAATAAGTTCCATAGTTAGATTAAAACTGAAAGGCATCGCTAGATTATTTATTGAAGCAGAAGATAGATTACAAAATACCGACAACTGGCAATTAATCAAAAAGGAATTATTGAAGCAGTTTAGCAAATTGAAATTACCGGGAGAAGAACAAAAAGAATTTTTGAATTGTTATCAGAAAACGAATGAATCAGTTAGGCATTTTTTCATGAGATTAAAAATATGTGCAGCAAAGGCACCTCACAGGAAATAATAGAATTGATAATGTATTAGAGCAAAAATTCGAACAGGATATATTGGTTCAGTTTGCCATGGGATTGCTAGATCCTGTTAGGAAAAAAGTGTTATCTGAAAGTCCTATCAGTTTAGAAGAAGCCATCAAAATAGCAGAAAAAGAAGAATTGATTGAGCAAATTACGAATACACCGAATATGATTTTTAGAACTTTTAATGCGAATATAATATTGTGCACACATTGTAATCGGAAAGGTCACACAGCAGGAGATTGTTATATGAAAAATTGCGTATGCCTAACATGTCAAGAAGTATGGATATATGTCATATAGATGTCCAAATAGGAATATTTTTCAAAATAAGAAATTAAATGATTCAGGAAAATGGTTTTCCAACTACGCTAATGGAAAACGATTGCAAAAATATGGAAAAATGAATAAATATAGAAAATAATTTTCTAACAATTCCAAAGAGAATAGATTTCGATCTCATAGAAGCAGGAATGAACAAGGGCATTTTAGGAGAATAAATTATAGAAAGTAAACAGGAAAGAGAAATGGAGATGACAGAAAATGGAAAAAGTATGGAAAGAAATATAACCGGAATTTAAATGGAATGGCAGCTTTCAACAAGCCTCAGATGAAGGCTGCAGAAGAGACTTTTTGAATAGTGAGAGGCAAGGAGAAAATATACTAACCGACGATGAACAGAAAAATGTAATTAATTTAGAAGTAGCAGGAATTTTGAGGAATATATCCATAGATCGGAGATCCCAAGTGTCCGTGGTTCATATTAATATTGTTAGAGGTATGAAATTGAATTATTATTTGCCGTATTACCTCAGAAATGGACAAGGAAATTTCATTCATTATATTGGCTCGGTTATATTACCACTAAAAGTAAAGGAAGGAAAAATTATTGAACATGAATTCTTTATAGTTGAAAATGATCACAGAAGTACTGAAATAACACTGGGATTAGATTTTTTACGAAAATATGATGTGCAAATTGATTGTAGAAAAAATCAAATGTATTTATCAGGGGAAATTATCGAGTTGAAAAAGAAAATCCAACACATATGCCAAACAAATCGGGATGACGAACAGAGAGAGTTGCAAAATAGATTTGAAGAGGTAGAAGAACGATTGAGAGATGTCACTATCATGATGAACGATTGGATGAATTCTGTAGAAAAACTAGGATGGAAGAGGGAGGGCCCGCCCAAATCAATCCGCGAAGTATTCCTAAACAGAGTTTCATGCCATGAAACGGACGTACAACTCGAATCAAATAGAGATATCAGGGACCGGTGATTTAATTGTGACACCAGGTTTCGAAAAAACAGTTTTTGAAGAATATGGAAAATCGTCTGGAAAAAGCGAAAAGCGAAACAAGCAACAACGAGATGAGGATTTAATGGTGACTTTATCTCCAGGACAAGAGAGAAGAGATGCATGTAGAAAAGTGCCACATGTGGAGAATGGAAGAACCGACGCACCCTGTACATTAGGACAGATAGTCACACGTGACAGTCGACAAGTGGGAATGCATACGTATAGGTACGAGCATTTCCTGCCTGAAGGAACGGAGAGATGTAACGGAACATTGCCCATGCAGCACTACAGCGAGAATGAAGAAAATTATAGTCAGAAAATGGAAAAAGTGGTATGAAAGCTTTTGAAAATGAAAATATTCCCGAAAGTAGCCAGACATATTCAGGGAGAACGGAAATTGCAACAGTTAATGCATCAAGGAATCGAAGGAAGATGATCGATGTGGAAAATAGTAAATCATTGGAAGATAGTTTAAGTGATAGATATGAATCACCCAGGAAGTTGGAATCTGCCAAGCACCTAGGAATGACAGTCGCCAAAGATAAGACTTTTTCTACAGTCGTAAATCACAAGGATGAAAATTTCGTGTCTAAAGACAAATTTCTACCGCCCAAATTTTTGAATGTATGTAAAGTTCAAGCAAAAAGTATAGTGAACTCCGAAGATACGAAATTACGAAGTATTGCAGAAAATGGATTTTTAACCCCGAGAAAACGAAGTATAGTGGAAGATTTTGATATGGATACGAAAGTGAAGAAAAAAATAAACCCCGAAGTGGAAAGAATTAGAGCCTTAGCCAGGCAGGAAGCAAAATCTAATTTTAAAAAGTCATCGCACGCTAATTTTGAACTCCAACCAGTGGGAGAAACAAAAAGTCAAATAATACCCACTAATCGACACAAAACGAATATGAATATGGATAGGAATGGAATCAGTCGACAAGCGACACAAGAAAATCAGGTGAAGTAAGATCAAGTTTTAGTACAAACTCAAGAAAATATGCCAGATGAATTACCAGTAGTTAATGCCGAAAATATAGAAAAATGTCAGCCAAGTGAAATGTCCAACGAAATTGAAGACAGCATTTCTGAAAATAAATTCCCCCTCACAAAACCCATGACACGCGGCACTGTTCAAGAAAAACCGTGGAAATTTTTGGTTAAATCAGTTAGATATCATTAAACAAGAAAATTTTCAGTATGCACCAGAATGTAGGAACGTATATATAGTATGTAAATTATAATGGTTTTAGGAGACTGCAAAAGAACGCAGAAAAATTGAAAAATCCTGAAGGTTAATTTCCAAAGCATATTTATAGCTAATGAACTTGTAAAATTGGAATGAATAAAAATACGAAATCCATCGATATTTAATGAAAAACGGAATTAAATTAATTGCATCATAGTACGGGACCAAACTGAAAAAAAAATATATAAGGGAATCAACTGAAAACGTGAAAAAGGACAATTTTATCAAGTGTTTGATGTGAAATAATGACAGCAAAATGCAAGCAAAACTATTTTGAGACGGATAATTTTCATTACAGGTCATAGAAAAAATAAAGAATGGTCGACAGAACTAAAATAAAACACTGTACGGATTACAGGCTGTAAAAAAACCAAAACGCGATATATGTTAGGAAAATTAATGCAAATAGAAACAGTTATAGAATATCGAATCGCCGAGTTACATAATAAAGATAAATAATATAATCACGATTTCGGAAAATGTGTTTACGGATTTGTAGAATATTCACACTAGAACATCGCGACGGTTAAAATTGTACAGTACCTAAGTAAAAATAATGATAAAATTTACTAACCGCGCATATATGGAAGGTTTTGATGGGTATGTCGTGAATTGGGATTGTTTAAACCCAGGAATTATCTCCGAAAAGGATAGCAGTGGACAATCCAGCGTGCGAGGCGAAATTATGGGACCAGCAGATTCCAGAGCATTGCGAATTCACAGTATGGTTTGGGTTCAATTACTCCGCACAGAACTAAGTAGACACAATTCACAAAACAATTTTTTTTTTTTTTGAACGAATGAATTACCACGTTTGACCACTGAAACCGAATACCATTTACGACATTATGCCAATGCACTTGTTGCCGAACCAGAAAAACACAGGCAAGTGTTATCTGTCCCGTTACGATACAGACTAATAATCAAGGATCACTGACTCGACACCGTATGAAAGGCCTTAATCTCGAAAACAGATGTCTAGAAGATAGATAAAGACTAATGGCCACAGTTCTAACTACCCCTTACCACTGCGGCGTAGCAGGAAAAATTCCCAGAGGATTCACCGGATAGAAGTGAATTGATGCCCACCGGAATAAAAGTAAGAAAATTTCCATTTTTAAGAGACAGGACATATCCGTGCAGTATGGAAATTACCCCACCGAAGAAAGAGACTTTATTGTGTGTTTGCATGATTATTTGCATGTTATTTTTAGGAATTATTAGTATTAAGTACTGAGAAGTAAGGATAATAACTTTGGTGATGGATTATAATTATCCTCTAGAAGATGTAAAACAGTAATCTATTGTATTGTCAAAGTAAGACTTATAAAATGTGTCGCTAGAATAGAATTACTTTCCATAAAGTTCAAAATATTTTGCTTATTGTTGGTGAAAGAGATGTTATTTGAAAAAAGATTTGAGTTTGTCAAAACTTTTTTTTAGACGGTTGGATCGAAATGTTATGCCATGTAATTACAGAAAAACTTTCTTCGCTACAAAACAACGTAATATTCTTAAATGAGAATTCGATAAACAGAAAAGGTCAATAGGTTCCACATGCTGGACTGAGAAAGCTGATAAGCATACGCTCGTTAAACCATACGTTGTTATTGGAAGACAATTAAAATGCACTTAAAAATAATTATCAAAAAGTAACCCTTGTACACCGGGTTCATAAATAATTCATCTAGAAAAAATTAACGATGGTAATCAAGATCATTGATTGCCACTTGTTTACATCACAGCGCGAGATAAAGATAATAAAAGCGAATTCCATGTAATTGTACCACAGATGAACACCATCAATTCGACATTTTATGACCGACAATCATAAATGAATGGCATTCATTGAAAATTAACTCATTAAGAGCATAGATAATAACACGCGATTTATTCGTGAGTGCCTGAGAAAAACAAGACCATTATTTATACGCCAATGATTCATTTTGACAAGAAAAACAATAAAATGCGAACAAAATAAAATTTTATCTCATTCTATAGACCACACCCCAAATTAACGCGATCTGAAGATATTATAAAAGCGCGAGTTGATATCACGATAGGAGAATTCGGTGTTCAGCAGTGAACCAGAGAATATGTCACTCACAAAAGTGAGGTTGAAAAGTCAATCAAGTCACAGTATTGTACAATAATAATGAGAGTTTCCCAATCGGTGTAGTGAACTTCAGAAAACATGAAATCATAAGTTACTGCAAATCAAATGTTGAACGCTCCAAGTGAAAGTACATAGTGAACATCAGTTTTTTTCCAACACCTGGCTATTTTTATCACCGCTTCCAGAATAGAGATAATACAACGGGAGTCCGCAATTCCATAGTTCACGATCTCTTAGAAAAACCATAGACATATTACGCGATACTAACATATCGGGCGAATAAAATAAAATAACCAATTGACGCGGGAGAAATCGAAATAATAATAAAATCAGAACTAATTGTCGTTTAAAACTACTATTGTGAATAAGTGTTAAACAGGGAGAGTCTAATGTTTGTTTTTCTGTATTTATGTTTATGGCCAACCCAACCTATTGAAATGTGTATGTGTCTGTAAAGTATCTCCATAGTTTTCAAGATTACAAAGATCTCAAAAAGAGAATTATTTCTAGCCGTTTGTGGCAATTGATTTCAAGATTGTTCTTTTAGTAAAATTATTTCTATTGTGTAGCCAACTGCAAAATCATCTGCCAATAAGTTACATTCGTTTTCGTTGTTGCTTATCATTCGTCCATAGACGATTGAGATAATTGTGACAGTTTTTATTAAATATATATGTACATTCTTAACATTTCATGAGTGCATTCTTTTATTTATTTTCTTTTATGAATAACTTTTCGAATCATTCTGAAACGGTTGTATTTCCTGAATAAACAACCCATGTTCCAGTATTTGAGAGAAATGAGATTGGTTCTGAGCCGCTCCAGAACATAGTTTCAGTATCGACCATCTTCAGATAGTCGATTGCTCTCAATACTGTTTTTTCCAATCTAACGAATTATGTCGGGTATTACAGGTGTGATGTGTTGATTCACAACAACCCGTAGTCCGGGCGTATCAATTGGTGGTCAGGTGTGTGGTTTCCACAACACCCTGTATAGGCCAAGCATATCAAGACCATTTGCAACGAATTTTTTTTTTTTGGAAATCAGTTCTACGCTTTTCCCATTTTAAGGTACCAGATAATTGGTAATTTTTAGTGGACCAGCGCTTACTTACCTCACACTACCAGCAGATTATTCCAGGGATTCCGATTGAAGGGTGTATTCGACTATTCTGGGACAGTTTGGCAGTACCTTATAGGACAGCTCTCTGGTAAGCATTTTTTATTTTTATTTTCATAACTACATGTTTATGAGATTAATTTTCTTTTCTCTTGATAAAAAATTGCTTCTGGAGAGGATTGTACCTCTGGCTTAATTGGTCTCAGAACACTCGATTGAATATATTCCTCAATCATAAAATTTGATTCATATTAATAAGTTCCTTTTATCGATTTACTTCATTCAATTCACAGTGAGGGTTATTTGATTTTTGATCGTCGTAGATTCAATTCATTTCAGTTACTACCTTGTCGCCAAGAGCAGGAAGATTCATTAAATTTTTTGAGAATTACCTTGCTCATCGATTCGAAAGGGGAATTGCCACCCCATTCCGAAATTATCTAATTATCCTTATCTAAGAGAGTTGTGTCCACTGAGAGACGTGTGGTCTCCCTTTTCGGTTTATCTCTGGAAATTTTTCAATAAAAAGAATTATTTCACTTTATCTTTATCTAAGAGAGTTTGTGCCCACTGAAAGACGTGTGGTCTTCCTCTTCTTATCTGAACTGAATAGTATACTTTTGCTCTAACTAATATCTTGGTTCATGAACACTCATTTTTTGTAGCTTACTGGAGTATTTTGGTTCACAACGCTATATTTTCCTTTGGCACTTGTTTTAAAATAGTATATTTTTGCACTGGCAACATTTAAATATTTTGCTTTGAAATAGTATATTTTTTCTCTGGCAACTTTAGAGTATTTTGCTTCAATTCTATCTTTTGACTCTAGATCGAAATTTGAATCATAAAAACTTGAGGTTCATAGGATATCCTTCGTTCTCCCCTCTTTCTACAAATTTTGATTCCTATCATCTTCTTCGCATGATATATACCACGGAGTGGAGCCACCTATTGAGACAGAAAGACTGGTACTCTAGAAGATCAGACAGCACATCAAATTCAGCCTGGTCCGTGAAGAGCAAACCAACTCACGCTAACAAGTGGTCCAAAAATCAATATATAACCACCCTCGACCAGATTCGTCATCGTACCGCTGAGATCAGTTCCTTCGACGTACCGCTGAGACCAGCTTCGCGTAAACCAGCCTTCATATCCCTCCATTGACGACCTCCGCAGGTATATCCGTATCACCAACAGCTAGAGGAATCGTAACTTCGTAAATGTTCAGATTTAATCGGAGTCAAAAATATTTTTAATCCACATGTAATTTTTCAATTTTTTCACAGAATTTTTATACTCTTCAAGTAACATTGTTAACGTTTGTTTTTTAATATCTTTTCTATCCACTCATTTTTACCATTCGTTCTGGAATAAATTTGTTAAGTTGATTTCATGCATATTTATTTGCCTTCCCATACAAGCTAGGTGATATTTATTTAATTTTATTTATCTTTGGCTTTTGTCTTTAGCAAGCCTGGCGCCCAACTATATTGAAGTAGTCAGGTTAATTAATGTATAGTTTTTGCAGTGGCCCAATTTGATAAACTAAGGAAAGTCATTAATTGAACCTTACTCACGGCCTAACCGTATCCATCTGAGCAGCCTATCGGCAAAGTGATTTCACCTTCTTAAGTTTGAATCAGATAATTTTAAACTTGGGGTTCAAAAATAAAGGGTGTTGCACAAGATAATTTATACAATAAATAAACATTTGGGAGCACCACGGAAGTATTCAAAATATTTGTATGTGATGATGACCCAATGCTGATTCCTATTATAAGTTATGAGAATATGGCAATACTATAATGAAAATAATCTGGGAGTTCATTACCTAATTAGTGAAGACACTGTGAAAGTTAATTCGATCCTCTTCACATACATGTTGTATTGAAAAATTTGGACAATTCTACGTGGAACTAGCGGAGTCATTCCCTATATTATTCAAAACAATTATTATTATTATAATATTATTCAAAACGATTGTTCCAAGAAATAATCATATAATATCGTCCCTAATACTCAATGTGCAATCTATACAAAATAAATTGGATGTTCTGTATATACTTCTTGAGAGTCAACATTTTCCTAATATTATTTCTATCACTGACCACTGGCTAAAAAAAGCACAACCTATAAGCATTCCAAATTATACTGTGGTCACCAGCTTCTGTAGAAGTGAGTTCAGATATGCTAGCACCTTGATTATGATCCACAATAACCTTTTACCAGCACTAAAATTTGAGGATCTTCAAATATATAACGATATGATACTAGTAAAGCAATTCGAATTTTTGTTCGCCTATTCTAGTATAGCTAATTTGTATGTGCTATGTATTCACAGATCACCTAGTTCTGATGATTTCATCTTTCTTGATAAATGAGAAACACTTTTGTATAAACTGCAACCAAAGGAAACTGTTATTTTGGCGGGGGATCTCAACATCAACTATGATGATACAGACTCAGTCCTTACACTTCAATCACAAAACCTGTTCACATTCTATAATTTTGAATGAGGTAAGGTGGCAACTTTGATCTGTCAAAATAGGCAAAGGTTTGGTGTTTACCTGGATTCCAGTTTTCATCCCTTTCTCGCCACTTTTGATTGGGGTTGCAACCTCCTATTCACTGTGGGGTGTGGACTGTATATCTCTGGTTGTTCAATGAAAATGTAGAGTTTCCAAATTTAGCACTTTATATGTGACCGAGCGAGTTTTGCGATCAAATATTACCACAATGAGTACACGTTTTCTGTATCGGCATTACTGACTTCCGAACATAGAACTTCGAACTGATTCTTCGCGGTGAAAGCACCGAATTTGGCCTAGTCTGACTGACATGAAATATATACCAAGCGTACCGCAAAGATGTGAATATTAGAATTATAGTTAATTACATGTTTAAGAATTTGATTGAGAAATATTACTGGCAGTAAATGAGAAAAATATTTAAATTGTTGAATTGTAGAATTATATTATATACTAACCTATCTTAATGTTAAATGAGAAAAAAGGGGAACTTAACATTTCTGCCCATCAAAATACATAGTATTTCAACTCGTATGAGGTAGAGGACAGAGTTTGACAAGGGGTCTCTGGAATACACCCTGCTTTGTCTTTACCGTCGCGACCCTCACAAATCCATCCGCCCTTGGATGGGTTTTAATTATCCTACCTAACCTCCACTGCAGAGGTGGTAGAGTTTCATTTTTAAGAATGACGAAATCTCCGATTTTCAAGGTTTTTTCTTGAGTAAACCATTTTTGCCGTTGTTGAAGAGTATGAAGTTACTCTGAACTCCATCGATTTGATATATTCTGTTGGAAATTCTGTGGCAGTTGCCTTCGATCTGTATTCGATTTCAAATGGGTGAGATCAGGATTAGGAAGAGATGTAAGTGGTTCAAGAGTTAGGAAATGCCCCGGTGTCAATGCGGTGAAGTCATCAGCATCGGAACTCAGAGCCGACAGAGGCCTAGAATTTAACAAAGCTTCAATCTGAACTAGGAGTGTATAGAACTCTTAATAAGTTGAGATTTGTTATCCAACAACTCGCCCCAGGTGAGTCTTTATAGATTAAATGCCAGCCTCACTGAGGTGAGCCGGAAGCGCTAAAGGAGAAGTAAATTCTTTCTGCCTCAGCTGCTTCTTTCATAAACTCAGAGGGCACTTTCTGAGCACCAACGAAGTTGGTTTCCCTATCGCAAAAGATGCAGGAACAACGACCCCGTCGACTGATAAATCGCCGAAGAGCAGCAATGAAGGCATCAGATGATAAATCTGACGCCAATTCAATGTGAATTGCTTTGGTGGCAAAACATATAAAGAGGCAAATATAAGCCTTCTGTGACTTAATACCCTTCCCTTTTCCCATCGTTATGTGAAAAGGGCCACCATAATCACCACCCACGTAGGAAAAGGGTTTCGCCATATTGATTCTTTGTGCAGGTAAATTACCCATGAAGGGTTGTTCACGCGAAAACACCTATAACATTTCAACAGAATATTTCTTATAGCCCTTTTCGGAGAGAGTATCCAAAAATGTTGAGCTATGAGAAAATGTAAAGTTTGTAATCCGGGATGGAAATTTTCTTTGTGAATAGATTCTATTACAAGATCTATTAGACGATGTTTACGAGGGAGTAGGGCAGGGTGTTTCTGTTCGTAAGATGAACCCGAAGAATGTAAACGACTGCCCACCCTGAGGATACCATCTACGCCAATGAAAGGATTCAATGTTCGGAAAATCTTAGGCAAGGGGGTTTGATTCTCCAAACTTCCAATCTCCTGGGAAAAGATACACGCTTTACAAGAATGAGAAGTGCTTCATGAAGTTCTTCTTCAATAAAAGCAGCATTCAGTTTCCGTGTCGAATTTTTTTTATGTCTAACAAAGCGGACGCAATACGCAACGATGCGTTGGATTTTGCGCATAGAGGAAATGTTTTTCAACAAATATCCAAATTATCGAGAGATATAAAAGAACCTGAACAAATATTTCTTTCTTCCAGAAAAACCTAAATTGGGTTTATAGGACGGCCAATGACTTTGAGGAAACTATAATCATCGAGGTCCATTGAACCACAAGGGATGGTTGAGAAGATCAGAGGGTAATAGTCCACAAGATGCACAATCTGCGGGATTTTCATCAGTTTGGACGTAATGCCACTGTGCGGGGAAAATCCTTTCTTGAATGTAACTTACCCTATTACTAACAAAAGTCTTCCAGCGATGCGCAGAAGACTTGATTCAAGCAAGGGTCACCATTGAGTCACTCCAAGCACAAACTTGCGAAAATTGAATGAAACCATCAAATGTTTTGAGAATATAATCTAACAATGAGGATAAAAGAACTGCTGCACACAGTTCCAAGCGTGGTATGGACAATGTCTTGAGAGGACCAACTTTAGACTTTTCACAAATCAATTTGGTTTCGAAAGTCTCATGGGGAACTTTCAAGCGCAGGTATGCAACTGCGGCGTAACATTTTCCAGAACTATCCGAAAACCCATGTAGTTCACATGAAGCATAATTTTCTATCATGATATAGCGAGGAATTTTCACTTTGGAAAGGAGAGATAGTTCGTTTCTATATCGAGCCCATTCTTCAGGTACCTCGGGAGGTGGAATTTCATCCCAATCACAACTCAAATTCCAAAGAAACTGGATTAAATATTTCGCGAAAAATGACAAAGGAGACAAGAAACCCAGAGGATTAAATATTCTTGCGATTTCTGATAGAATAGTTCTTTTTGTACAGGGGTTGTTTAGATTTTTATCTCATAAGAAAAATGGTCAGGGATAGGATGCCACGTGAGACCTAAAACTTTGAGCAGGGGATCATCTGAGTGGAAATTGAGCTCTTTTTGTTGACAATCTTCCGGAGGAAAACTTCCCAAGAGTTCTGAATCATTGCTAGACCATTTTCGCAAATGGAAACAACCTCGTTCTACTGAAGCAATCAATTCATCCTGTGAAGATTTGGTTTCTTCCAAAGACTGACCTCCTGAACATATATCGTCTACATAAATGTCTCTTACCAATATTTGAGATGCTAGAGGAAAATCATTTTTTTCGTCTGCGGCTAGTTGCGCCAAAACTTCCAAAGAAAGGTATGTACTGGCGCATATGCCAAAACTGACACGTGTTAAACGAAAATCTTGTATGGGATCGTCAATGGAAAAGCGCCACAAAAGGCGTTGAAAATCTCGATGAGATTCCTTAACTAGAATCTGAGAAAATATACCCTTTATATCAGCTGTAAATACGAATTTGTGGAGATGAAAACGTAACAGAAGAGCGACCAGATCCTGCTGAAGTTTTCTTCCTGTAAATAGGGTATCATTCAAGGATGAACCAGAAGGAGACGTCGCAGATGCGTCGAAAACAATTCTGAGTTTGGTCGTAGGGCTATTGGGATTGAAAACACAGTGATGAGGAATGTAATAATTATTCTCATACGGAGATGGAACTGGTGTTGGTTCCATGAAATCACTGTCCAAGTAATTTCTCATGAATTTAGAATATTCGAGGAGAAGTTCTGGATTCTGATATAAACGACGTTCCGGAGCGTCAAATCGTTTGAGGGCATGTAAACGAGTACCTGTAAAATAGGGTTCAGAGCCCCTGAAGGAAAGAGAAACAATATACCTTCCAACAGAGGTACGAGGATGAGTTTTATCGAAAATATTTTCACATAACTCATCATCAACCGAGAAAAGTTCGACAGATGGAATTTCCTCCAATTGCCAAAATAATTTAAGGGTGTTTTCCAGCGATGTCTCACAAGAAACTAAGAGAGAATGTATTTCTGAACGGGGTGGACTCCTGGCAGAACTCATTTCTCCCATGATAATCCATCCAAGTATTGTGTTGAAAGCTGCAGGATATCCTGTACGAGGATCTATTTTTTCATTCGACGAAATAAATGGAAAAACATCAGCACCTAACATCATATCAATCGGTCCAGGAATATTGAAACGTGAATCGGCAAGCTTTATATTTGCCAACTGAGGCCATTCGTCGATAGAAAACTGTGAAGTTGGCATATCAGAACAAATTCTGGGTATAATTGAGACTTCAACTTGTATTATAGGATGAGTTGAACCCACAGGTCGTAATTTACAGGTTACGTAAGAGGAAGCTAAGGAAGCCATATTTCCCAAACCATTTATTGCGAGAGAAAAGCTTGGATTTGTTCAAATTCAAACGGTTGGCGCAACCTTCCGTTATGAATGAAGCTTGGCTTGCGGAGTCAAGAAGCACACGAACGGTTTGATACTTTTCTTTGGAGTCAAGTACTCCAACCTGAGCTGTTGAGAGCAGAACAGTAGTTCTTGGGAGAACACTAGCCAAAGAGCTAACCTCATTAACCGCATGAACTGGAGTATCCGAAGTAGAGGCTGCTGAATAATTTTGAGAGGGGATAGGATGATCATTATCAAAATGCAAAAGTGTATGGTGGAACTTGTTGTTACAAATATGACAGCAAGATTTAAATGAACAATTTTCCAAAGTATGTTTGTACCCCAAACAATTTGAACACCATTTACTTTGCTCAATGATATTATACCTCTCTTTCGGAGTTTGCGATAAAAATTCATGATATTTATAAATAGAATGACTCAGTTTACACAAAGAACATTTTATAGAGTTTTCATGTGTGTTCGTGAGGTGGAGGTGAAGGTGGATGAAATTTTGTGATAATTAGGATATTTTTGAAATTAGGAACTTTTCTTGTTTTGAAAGGGTTTCGAATTGTTTGAAGATTTTGCAAGAGATACCGAATTCAATGCGAGACAATGAGTGTCGAGAAATTTATAAAATGAAATATAAGTTGGTACCTCTGAGGAGGCATGCCTCATTTCGAAACGTCTGAGTTTCGATCTTTTTCGCGAGAAGGTGAAATAAAACAAAATCCCATTGATCTACATGGAAACCAAGATTATCAAGAGCTTGTAAATTATTATTGAATGTATCCAATAAATTCCTCAAACCAACGAGGGATTCAGTGTTTAGTCTGGCGCTATTGTTGATTTCATCCCAGTAAAAAGTTGCTAAAGCTCTTTTATTTTGATATCTTGCATTCAGATTCTTATAAGCTATTTCATAGTTATCACTATCCAGAGGGAGACTTCTTATTAACGAAAGAGCTTCCCCGGACTATACCGAAAGCAAATATTGAAACTTTTCAATTTTTGAAATTGCACAATTTTTGTGAATTAAGGAATTATATAAGCCAATGAATGTAGGCCAAGTTCTGAGAGTTCCATCAAAAACAGGTATATTTAATCTAGGGAGGTTGATATTCGAATTTATGATTTGAGGAGTTGAGGAGGGTGTACCTGAATGTGGACTTTTGTCTGTCTGTATCTTTCATGACCATTAAATAAATAAATAAATGAATGAATTTATTAATGAAAATTGGAGTGATACTCAAGACTGATACCTGTATGTATGTATTTGCCCACACATGTGGGCATTTGTATTTTGACTTTTACTGTCTAACTATTTTTTAACCTTCCCCTTGACTATGTTTTGCCGAGACGTGTGATTGTACTCTCACTACCAACTTGTGATTATATTCTATTTTGAATTATTTACTGTAGCGACAAAATTCTTGATGCTTTTCAACCGACGAAACCAAAAAGGAGGAGGTTCTCTAGTCGACGCGTATATTTTTTTTTTATGTATGACCATGCATAACTTTTTACTGGGACGTCCGATTCCGATAATTCTTTTTTCAGTGGATAGGGTTACTTTGAAGATGGTCCCATTTGAATTGAAAAGATGAAATCCACCCCTAAGGGTAGCAAAATGAAGAATATTTATCACTCAGCCTCTGAATTCTGGTGCGTTAACCGATTCTATCAGGCATAACTTTGTACTGGGTTCTTCGATTTGGATGAGTCTTCTTTAGGTTATACCTCATAGTTGATCATATTTGGATTCCAAATGGAATTATACACCCTTACGGGTAGCAAAATAGAAGATAATTGATTTTTCACTTGTGAACATTGGTACACATATGTAGTTGATAATGACAGATCGCTATTGTCATTATTTTTGTTCTACATCCGTCACAATCATCAAATTCTACGAGAGATGGAATGATATACAAAGTAATGAAATAAACTTACCAGAACAACAAAAATAATTTATATTACAACAAATAGTAAAAGTAAATAATCATATTATTTAACTGGTAATAGTTGAAGTAAGGTGGGTAAGTAACTATTTTAGAAGTAATCAGAACACAAGTAGGTAGTAATTAGTAGATTTCAGCCACAAAAAATTGGAAAATAAAAACTTTTCAACAAAAAATTGAACCGCGAAATAAGGAACTGAAAAGTTATGAAATAAAATAAACTTTCTTAGTCTCAATAACTGAGCTTCTAAACTAATATAAGTAACCAATTTTGAGTCGGCGCCAAACGAACAATCAACGAAGATCATTAAATTACTTCAAAAAATTAACAGAATGTCACCGCGCAACACGGTGCTATCATTTTTCGCCTTACCTAATTCATTTGCTTGTTTGTTTGGCGCCGACTCAAAATTAGTTACGTACATTAGTTCAGAAGTTTAGTTATTGAGACTAAGAAGATTTATTTTATTTTTTACTTCTCAGTTCCGTATTTCGTCGGTTTAATTTTTTGTTGAAAAGTTTTTATATCATATTTCATTCATATAAATATTGTCCACAAGATCTAATTCTTATGACAATAAAGTATATTTTGATTGATTGGTTTGATTTATTGAAGGTGACGTCAACAGCTGGTCGTTACTTCAGCCATAATAGTTTTATCCGGATAAAAAAAACATTGCAATAGATGCATTCATATTAAGTTCGTATCATTGCCATGTTTCCTTTTGCTGGTCAACTGCATCGAAAATACATCTTAATGTTAACTCTATACTTCCCGCGACACAGCAAAGTTCTTCAAACATGTTAAATAAAGAATGATACTGAATTCAATCGTGTTACCAAATCAAGTTCTCCCTTTTTTTGACCCAATGCAAAATAAATGGTGGTGTTTTTTGGTTATGGTTACACTTATATCTCGATCAGGAGTATATTTGATATTATTAATAAAATCATTTTCTTCATGAAGGAAAGCTGCCAGTCTTGTACATGGATACAGGGAGAGAAAAATTATGTCTAGGGTATAACATTATATGTGAATTATTGTACTGATGGAATCTTATTGAAATATGTTCCACACCACAATAATTCCTCTGCGAAAAATGACTATCATAAGGAATTATCATTATTCATATAATGTTCAACCTGACAACTCATTTTTCGAAAGCGCGTAAGTAGTTAGGATATAAGTATTGGCGAAAGTCAAAAAGTCAATTAAGTATATGAACTTGCTGGAAACTATACAGAAATGCATTTTGAAAATAATGTATAGGAGACCTAGAACTCATAATAGTGACATTCTTTTCATAGTGCCAAAAAAGCTTGATGTACGACAGCTTGTAACGGGGTTTCTCCCCCTATTATCAAACTTTGGCGCTTTTCACTATTCTCGGTTTTCCTCGGGCGCCACCTTTAGCTTTATAGTGGAAGAGGCCACTTTTGCTCCGGGCAGTCTCAGTGAAGAAAGATACTCCAGGGGTCAATATAGTCGTGACACTGTAACAGGGCCAGCAAGGCAGGCTTTAATTGCCTTTAACTGGGTTTCGAACCTGGGTGGCGACTGCGCACTAGATGTTTAAATTCTACTCAAAATAGTCAATGAAAGAATACTAAAAACAGGATAAACAGGTATATTAATAATCAATACAGTCAGGGCGGCTGTAGTCAGCCTCAAGTTATTTACCAAACAAATAAACACAGGGCAAGCACTAAATTGCGACACGAAGCGGGAAGGGTGTTTTTCAAGCAAGCGGGGTAAACTTAGCAACCAAAAGCTTTTGCGGTGGGGGTATCGTACGGACTCGTATGCAGAAATTACCAGCACAACATTGAAATGAATATGTGCCTCTTACGATCATGCGCACATCGCATCTGTGGTACTTACAAACATTTCCTGATATCTTTTACCTGATACAACATATTTACCAAATTCCGATCTCACTGCTTCGGCAAGGCCCGGGACGGTCGTGGACTGCTTCGGTCTTTGGCTCACACTCTGGATACTAGTCGGATGCGTGACTGCTTCTGCTGGGCTGGGCAAGCTACTAATTCTTTGAAATATGTCGAAACGGAACTACGGCCGGCTTCTCCCTCTTTTCCGAATACCTCCCGATCGACTTATATGCGCGCGCCGTTTTTGTGGAAATTATACTTTCACAGAATAATTACCCAGCTTGTAAAAATCCTTCGTGCTTGTGACGTCAGCTCGGTGCGTGCGCCTCAACTGTACTCTCGTGCTTCTGGCGGAAAACTCTCTCCCTGGCGTGTTGGCTGGCTTCGCTGCTTCGGAACGACTGACTGCTTTCTCTCGCCTTTGATCCAATGTCCAGAATATCGGCCTCCCTTCCTTCGTGACGTCAACGGCTGGTCGGACACAGTGTCATGTTCTCGTTGGCGACGGCTGGGCTATTTCTCTGCGTGGCGATCGGACTGTTGGCTCGTACGTCAATGAATTGCCACCTCCGTGGATACTTTGATTCTCGAGTTTTGCCTTCGATTCAAGTGCTTACTCCAGAGTGGGGCGGGTGACGTACGATTGTTTTGTTTCGCTATGTGTACCGAGGTGTCTTTACGTAATTGAGTCGGGAGGGCTATTGATTACGAAATGTGTAATTCATGCTTTGCGAACTTATGTCGGACAAGAATGATATTTTTCCGATTATTATTAACAGAGATATGGCTTTTATTTCTTTATTTATACCCGGAGCTTGTGAGACTGTTGGAATGGATGAAAAACTATTGTAAATAAATGGAACCTTAGTAACTTCGTTACAAGCTCTATGCTCGAGCAATATTACAACATAAAAATAAAAATGAAGAAAATATCTCTCATAATCCGCATAGTTATAATACGAGGAATAAAAATGTTACCACAGAAAGAAAAGAGTGAACAAAGCAATAGGTGGGAGAAATCATAGATATATAGCTCTCAGATTGTACGACTTGTAACCCCTCGAATTCAGATATATGCATTTCAATAGATACCAGCAGAATACTGAAGTCTAGCTACATGGCACACTTACAATCGCAATACACCAGGCAATTGACAATTTTTTTAAATCTGTAATAGCAAATACTTTCCTTCGATCCTGTTCAGTACCATATAATATGAAAATTCTAGATTGAGAAAATATATATATATATATATATATATATATATATATATATCTACCTTCTCAGTTGATCGATGTTGTTAAAGTGTCACTTTCTTCTACCTCAATCTTTCATCCTGCAATTTTCATCTTGCAACTTTCATCTTTCATCTCCCAACTTTTTTTCAACGTTTCGTCCCATGCCTTGACGAGTAGTTTGCGTCAACACATGTTCACCTCCTACGAGAGATGAAAATGGGTTGCGGAAACTTAGGTGGCTACCTCCAAGTGGTATCGCTGGATAACGGGGTTGACAAGGAAAATCCAGTGGGAATGACCAGAAATGGTCAAAGCCTGCGGATCTCTAGGTCAATCTCAAACCAAATGCCACCACAACATGGCTTAATCCAAGGCGTCAAGCGACCCGTGCCGAGGGATGGATGATACCTGAGCCAGTCAGGTATCACAAACGGAGCCTCTGGGATACATGGCGACCTCCCAGAGTAATCTGCCTTACACCTGCGCAGGGGGCACCGCAGGTGTGGACGACCCTTTCCCCTACACTCGTGGGAACAAAATGGAAACCACACAGAGAAACAACCCTGGGGAACTTCCAGTTGAAGAAGACCCAACACCGATAGCGGGTATGGAAGTCGAGGAGATTCCAGTTGAATCGCACTCGGCACCAGAAACCGCAAACCCAACCGAGGAGGGATCAGCAGATGGTCGAACACCTACTGAGAAACTCCCGGAAACAGAGAACAGGAAACTCTCTGGAGGCAGTGGCAGTTCCGCTAAACCTCCAGAAACACCTGCCCTAAGGCACGTCGCGTCAGATGTAAATCGTTTACATCTGGCGAACAGGAGCTGCTACTGTGACGCCCTAAGAGAGGCGACACAGAACCTTCGGAGAGATCACCCGGAAACGGCATGGATCGTTTACACGGCTAACCTAATTGAAGGCACAAACCTGTTTGAATGAGGAACCACTGACGACAGAGTGATACAATAGACCCCAGCTGGTCGCAGTGTCAAGGGAAGCTAAGTGCCAACCCTGTCTCTGGCTCGTCAGCTTTCAACCAACCAACCATGCCTTACTTTATGTTCTTTATTATTTATTTTTATGTTATTTCCTTATGTTAATTGCATTTATTGTAATTTCAGTTTATTATTTCAGTTTGTATTACTCTCACATATCTATAGGCTTCTATGATCAGTCTATTCATAATCAAGAATACAATTCTTTTAGAATCACTGCTAGGGATCACTTATGAGACTAGTTGGGATAGACCAAGTTATCATGGTCGAAAACATTTTGAATAATTTGTTTTATAAACTCAAAAATCCTCAACAGGCATTAAGTACTCAGGGGAATTCATCATTACAAGCTTTGATTCAGTTCCACCTGTCCCGGTGTCTGTCTTTAATCAAACCTTGCAAGTTTAATTCAACCCACTTCTAGTTGCCCGATTAACATGAAATTTGGCAGGTATTCATAGTTCCCGTGAGAATGCATTGTTAGAGAAAAAACAAAATGGCGGACGAGATTTGTGTTTATGATCCGATTCGACTCAGAATTGGTTGTGGGGGTTTTCGGGGTCGAAAATATTTTTTGTCAAAATTCATAAAATCAGATTGGCAGCTCCAAGATGGCCAACGATCTCTGTGATTATGGATCGATTCTATTCAAAATTGGTATGAGGGGGTTTTCGGGGTCGAAGATTATTAATTTTCTGTGATAATTCATAAAATCAGAATGGAAGATGGCGGACGATCTCTGTGATATCAGTCAACCAAAATATGTGTCTGAAACATGTCAAAAACAACTAATTTTTCATTTGAAATCTTTTTTCGTTTGGCTCAGATACATTTGTGAAACAAACCAGACACCAGAAATGACCTACGTATGAAACGTTTCACTGAAACATTTCAATAAAAATGTTCCTGGAGCATATTTTAACTGTGTTTGAATATATTCCGATACATTTCACAGGCAATGTTCCAGAAGGAACACATATAAAACATAAAATAACTGCTCAAGACTTTATTTTGATATGTTTCACGTGCAATGTTCCAAAACAAGCATATAAGGAACATATTATATAACTGTATAATATATTTTCAAACATTCATGAAACATTTCACATAATTCATGAAATGTAGGCAGGTTAAGGCAGGATTCACATAAATGATTCTAATGCAATAGTTTGTCATCTCTTTGAAATATATATTGGCTTTTCCTGTTTGTTACAATAACACTTACAGATAACTATAATATTTGGGGGTTTCAATGTTTTCAGAATACGTTTTTGCATCAGTGATAATGAATAGAACAAGGTCTGAACAAATTATTAGCAAAGCCGTTTCTGTACTTTTTCCTTCAAGAAAGCCATGCTGGAAATCATTGGGCAAACGGTGTGCGTTAAAGAAACTAATAATTCTCATTGATATGATCACTTCAAATAGCTTCGAAAAAGCTGATAACAAGCTAATTGGTGTATAGTTAGTCATGTCATTATGTTCGCCTTTTTTGTTTAGGGGTTTTACTACCTCCAACTTCATTCGATCTGGATAGGTACCAGAGATTAGGCAAGCATTGAAGATATGGCATAGAACTGTTAATAAGGACGCGATACACATTAGTAGGAGATTTAAGCCGGTTCTGGCTCTCCCCCCACCACTATGACGTCACGTGTGACCTTGAATGGTTGCAGGTGTGCAATGTGGTGTGTGTTTGACCTTGAGATTTGACTTTGAGATTTGTCATTGAGTTTTGACATTGGGTTTGGTCGACTTTGGGATTCGACTACAGTTTCGACCTTGAGTTTGACCTAGAGATTCATAACATTAAGTTTTGACTTTGAGATTTGACCTTGAGTTTTGATGTTGGGATTGTTTCGGCAACCCAAAGATTTGATCTCGATGTTTGTTTCACCTTGACTGAAGCTGTGGTGTAGGCATACATATTCTGTGTAGTCATGACCTTCATGAATCCTTGCACTCTCCAAGCGAGGAGGGCATTCATCCTGTGAGAGAGCTAAGAGTGAACTGCGAGTATTGATGAGTGCGCTGAATGTCAAGAGAATCCCCTCAAATCCATACAGATTGCGCATCGCATCGGACTTGTTGTATGGTGGGGGTATTTCACTGAAATATTCCAGGAGAAGAGTATTTCGAATCAGTGTCTCCTCCAGTGAGCTATTGAAAACAAGTTGTTGAAATGTATTCGTGTGATTGTGGTAGAGCTTTCACCCGTAGTGATAATCTTCGTCGACATCAACGGGAAACTTGCCAGGGAGGTCCTTCAGTGAAACGAGTTAAATTGAACAATGGCGATGACTCACCACCTGAACCACTCTATACATGTGAATGCTGTAATGTGACATTTCCATATTGTCAAGTCAACTCTCACAATAGAACACTCGCACACAGGACGAATTCATGTGTTCACTTGGGAGGTGGTGTACACCTCATTAAAAATGCATTCAAGTGTCGCATTTCCAGCTACAGAGTATCTAGTGAGAATATGTATACAGAGTATGCA
>JAFIRS010005975.1:0-45255 GCA_018342105.1 Gonioctena quinquepunctata | reverse complement strand
AAAAAAGTTTTTGAATTTAATTTTTTAATTTGGGATAAGGGTGAAAAGAAAAAAATATTTTAGAAATGGCCTCACATATTTTCCCCAAAATGAAAATACGATTTTTATAAATGCTCAAATATAAATACATGGGTCAACAAAAAATGCAAAAAATACTGTCCAACAACCCCAGGATTATTCAATGCATCTTTGGAACCACCATAGAAAAAAAAAAAATTTTTAATAGTCCAGAAATTGAAATCGAGATTTTGATAGAAATCGATTGAATATTTTACGAGTTATGTTTTACGGTATCTTCAGATTTATTCAAATTTTTGGGAAAAAAAAAATGGAAATATGTCTTTATTCAAATAATCTTTAATTTTTAAAAAATTGCTGAACGAATTTTCAAAAAAATATCCCGTACAAATGAAATGGGGGGATAAAATCGATCAATTTGATTCATATATATATATATATGAATGCTAAATTTTTTGTGCATTTCACATGTTTATCCTTGCCGGTAGGTTTTAACTTGAGAGATTTTTTTGAATTGGGGAAGACCACAAGCCGTCCTGTGATTGAGAAACCAAGGAAAAAAACTTTTAGGCGGATGGTGGGGGTCCCCTTTTAAAGTTTTGAAACAAAACTCTTTTTTTTCTTCTTTTTTATATATATATATATATTTTTTTTATATATATATATATATATATATATATATATTATTATGATGGGATAATTTTTTATAATGATTCTTATTGTTTTTTTATTTTTTTTTAATATTAATAACTAGAAATCTTAATAAAATATTTTTATGATAAATTTTTTAATTGATTTATTTTTTATTTAATAATTTTGAAAAGTAAATACTTATCATAACAGTAATGAAACTCCGGCTATTTTTCTCTTACCCTTTTCAACACTCTTTTACCTTACCCCAGCTCAGTCTTTGCTTAGGGTATGACGTATCTCCGTTCTCGAAGTGGATTTGTAATGTCAACTTGTTGCGCTGCTTGACGTCAAAAGTGCTATTTTTTGGGAAGATTTATGATTGGTCTGAATAAATAAACAATGAATTCAGAAAAAACCCTCAAATAGTTATTCTTTATTGAAATAAGTCCTTAAATTGCGTAACCTGCGATATCTAACATCAAAACAGAACGTGATGTGAAATAGAAAAATTTTTGCTTATGTGTGAAAAAATACTATGTGAATATAACGTTTCGGTTATCTCAGTCTATATATATATATATATATATAAAGGAAACATTCAACCGATCCCTTTTTGGGCAGTAGATATAGACAATCAATTCTTTAATTAAAAAATTTTTTCGAACTTCAAGGGTGTTATGATCAATAAAACAAACTAAAAAAATTGTAGAAGTCTGCGATAACGAAACATTGAATTGAAAAAACTTTTTTCATGCTTTATTTTGCATTGAAAATTGCAAAAGTTCTGCAAACTAGGTAACCTATAAAGGGGGTTTTTACAAAACCCCCAAAAGTTTGCAACCTTGAAAAAGTTACGGAACCGTGTTTTTTGTTTTTTTTAAGTTTTCATTTTAATTTGTTTAAAAAATCAAAAAAGTTCGAAATTGGATAAGTGAAGGGAAAAAAAAGTTTAAAACCCACGTACATTTGCAACCATTTCAAAAAAACGCATCATTTATTTATCAATTTTTTATCGACGCCCCCATTTTCCAGTACACAAAAGCATTGAAATAATAACAAAGTTTTTTTTGGATTGCAAATAAAAGAATATTGGTTTTAGATAAGTAACTTTGCAACCTCATACGAAAACGGAACCTTTTTATCCACCATTATTTTTTTTTGCATATTTACAATTTCTGAAATAATTGAAAAATTGCAAATTGAATTAAAATTACGACTAATATTTTACGTGAAGCAAGAGTTTTTAACCGTCATTGTTCAACGGAAACATTTTTTTTTAAGAATTTGGCCTAAATGCAAACATTTGAAAAAAGGTTTAAAGATATATATTGACCGACATTTTTCTACATGGCCCAGTTAAATATTGATTCCCCATGGGAATATCTTATATTTTGTACTGGTTTGATTGAAATTGCACCCGAAGAAAAAAAACGTTACGCATTTAAACCCACTAAAAAATTTGAAACTATTGATCCAGAAACAATAAATTTAATCTAATTTTTTGAAGAAAACGAATGAATACAAAATTTTGCTAAATTCTGCTAAAGACTATTAGAAGACTTTAAATTTTTTTTCCCATTAGAAATAACATGCAATCATTCTTCATTTAAAATTTTCACTTGTCACAAATGACTTTATAGCACGACGAGATTTTAAAATGAATAATCGTGCTCTAGGAAGGAAGGATATCAAAACGTTATCGATTTTTTCTCGAATACAAAATTTTTTCATCATCAAACAAAAACGTTGCTGAAAAAAAATTTATTAAACGATATTCATCTCAAATTAAATTTTTACAGGTACTTATGTATTTCTTAATTAAAAAATTATAATTTACCTTTCCACTCGACTTTCTTACTCCAATTGGGGCGCATGAAAAATTCTATTGAATCGAATGGAGGACTGAAATGTAATCGACACGTAAAATCGTTTTCTTGATTTGAAATTTTTTTTTTTAAATAAAGAGAAAAACATGTTGGTAGGCAATTTATTTCAGTTGTAGCTCAGGACTACTAGATGAATGTGCATTGTTTTTGGTCAGTTTAAAAAATTTTCTGTCCAAAATTCAATTGTCAGCCCTTTTTTTCGGGAATAAATCATGTTCAAACTTGTGCATTCATTCTCTGAAAAAGAACACTGTGACGTAACACAGTTATAGATTAATCGTACAATTTCTGTAAGAGTGTTTTTTTAAAATTTTAATATTTCCTACATTTTTTTTGAATCGAAAAATTTTGAAAATGTGTCGAGAGATTCTCGATCCTCCATCAAACGTACTCAAGAGTATTTTTTTTTCAAATTCAATTTTAATATGATGTATTGAATTATACGAAAACGTTGCTTTCAACATTGAATGATTTCACCTACCGTTGACGATCTTCTTGGTCGATAGTTAACTTGGTAAATAATGAATGTCATTTATTAGGTATATAAAAATCTTTATTATTTGATAACACAAGTGTTGAAAAAAAAAATATTTTTAAATTCCCAATTTTCGATTGTAAATAGTTTTTTAAAATTATATTGCCCCTTGGTAAAATGGTTGTCTGCCCGATTCGAAAACAATTTGAAAATATTTTTCTTTTGATTTTACCCCATTTGAGTTGCAGACGAGGATGCAAATTAATAAAAAAATTTTATGCGGACATCTCCACTTGCAACCATTATTTGAAACTCAATTTAATGAAAAAAAATATTTTCCGTTTGGCAAGAGGTTGCAAATTACAACTTTGTCAAGAACATTATTTTAGTTATTTTTTTTGAGTTTGAGAACTTTTTGGGAAATTTTTATCGAAAAAATTGGATAACAACAATTTTATTTCGATAAAACTTTCCGTTTTGATGAGGGTTGCAAATTTACAGAGGATGTAAATTTTATTTTTGAAAAAATTCGAAGGTTTGCAGAACTTTTGCAAATTTTTTTGCGCTAATAATGTGAAAATTCATTAAATCTGATTTTCAACATCTTCCGTTCAGAAAAAGGGGTTTCAAAAACAGACTACATATCATATAAAGTCCTCTTCATCTACTGAAGTTTTGAAACTTTTGTAATTAATTTAAATTTTGGGAAAATCAGTCATCTCTACTGGCCTATGAAAAGAACTAATCGAAGCAACTGCTGTATTCTCTTGTGACTATATTTCATGAAATGAGGCGTAGCTATGTTGTTTTGTCGTTTTTTGACATTCATATCATCTGAGTTATCAGTCCCAAAAAATATCTCCAACTTTATATAAGAGAATCAAAGCGGCATTGTATGATGTTCATGGTATAGAAATCGAAGCCAATTTTCATAAACTGAAATAAAATCTGAAACGATCCACAACGAAAAAATTTATCGTAATCACATGTTGAAGTTATGTGTTGACGTCATCTTTGGTCTGTCCAAGTGTAAATTATTTGATATACGAAAATGACAAAACCATGAACAAAATATAATTTCTAGTGGTCTAAATTTCAACAGCGTGATTGAGGGTGAACGATTTACACAAATGGGATGATTGAAATTTAATTTTTCGAGATATCTAGGTCCGGCAATAACTGCCTATTATAACAATTATATCAAGGGGAAAAGTGGTAAACAAGCCTTCTACAATGACCGATTGAATGGAGAACGTTTTTTTGGGAGTTCATTCAGAACGATTTGAATGGACTTTGGGAAAGTTCCATTGAAAAACCCGAAGAGATATGTGGTTTAAATGAAAGTTTTTTGCTCCTCCTCATTTGTTGATTGTGGACCATTTTGAACCGATTTTCCCCAATAGATGGATTGCAGAGGTGGGCAATATTCATGGCCACCGGGCTCCGGATTTAAACCATTGATTTCTTTCTGTGGGGGCATCTAAGAAGCCTTGTTTACGCTACACCTATTCACACCAGAGATGCCTTGTTGAATAGAATTACATTAATGAAGCCATACGAAACAACCCTTGGCTGCTATTTTTAGTGCAGAGAGGGTGTTTGGGCCGGCTAAGAAAATGTATTGAGAGAGAGGGGGGTCATATCGAGCAAGTTTTGTAGCGGATTTTGGATTTCTGTTTCCCCTTCTTGAGGCTTGCGATTGATTATTTACACCATGAGGTGTAAGGTAAACGTGTTTCTGTATGATAAAAATTCGTTATGAACATTGTACCTATCTTTTCCCTATTTTAAAATTATAAATTAATCTTTTCGAATAATGGAACATCTCAGGTTGGATGTCGTCGAACAAAAATAAATTTTTGATCAAAAATCGTTGTCGATCGATTTTCACACGGAGTACTTTTTATTCAGGAGATTGTCCAGGTAACCTTGTTTTTTTAAAAAAACATATTGACAAATCCCAGCCTTTTCCCAAAGTTTTGGGTGTGGATCATCGGGGTAGTCCGTTCTTGACTTTGTAGCAAAACCACTGACTCCTGCATGAAAGCTCATCGAAGGAATTCATTTGTTTAGTCAATCACCAAAATTTAGATGATTTTGAATATTCACTTTAAAAGTTATCAAAAAAAAAAAATTTTCATTTTGTAACTTTGAGGGCCCAACTTGGTAACGAAGGCTTTAGGAAAAAAAAATTTAAATATGAAGTACTGGTGATATTTTTGACCCCATCTATACATTCCGAGAGGAAAAGGGGAGTCCAGGGACACCCTGTATAAGAAGGGCTCCAAGAAGCGAAACATTTATGCCGTTTTATATAAAAACCGTGGCCCGGGAAAAATAAGGACTAATTAACAAATGCCTAACTTATTGACAAATAAACTTAGTTCTTGTTCTTTCAAGTGTTAAAACCACATTATATTGTATTAAATTTTAAATTGATATTTATACTATAAAAAATTATTTTATGTGGTGTACTTCTTAGAGGGCCCTGCGCATACCGTATCGGTCGCGCGAGCCCTATTTTCAGCTTTAAAATTTAAAAAATTATAAATAATGGAGATAGAGCTTCAGTAACCCAAACCTTTTTTTCCGATTTCTGCTATCTCTTATGGTTTTCGAGTTATTTTCCAAAAACGAACCCATTTTTTTGTTTTTGTTCTTTCAGCAGAAAAAACAAAAATACATCTTTCTCAGAATAGCATCCGAATCGAATGAGCTATCACCATATTTTTGGAGACTTTGGAACTATTTTTCGTAGGAAACTTTTCTCGATTAGACTATAGAAATTCACAGAGGATATGTGTTCCAAGCAAATCTATCATCAGAATGGTAAATCCATCAACGAATTTTATATTGAATCTGATTTCAAAATAGAGAGTCTGCATCCTTACAAGAAGTGACACTCGTAGAGTCATTGCCTGAACAAAAATGGTTCAATCTTCATTCTAACGATGAGATTATATCGGAATAGGAAGGATATACACGACATACCGTTACCGTTAATTTTTCCCTTTCCCTTTTAATGTGTTGGAAAAGGGTTTATTTTCAATGGTCCCAGAAAACTTCCTTGTATTTTGAGTTGATCTGGTTGGGGGGAAGCTGAGCCATGATTTTTTTTCCTTTTGGATATTTCACTCATGTTATTTTTTAATTTTCATTTTGCGGGTTTTTTCCACCAAATCATAAAGGGAAAAACAGCAAAAAGTTTAACGAATTATTTTTCAAATACTTTGACTAAGTTCAAGGGTACGCCAAATCGGTGGAATAGTTCCAAAATGGCGGTTGTGAAAGACTAAAAACATGTCCAATCTTTCATATCAATATTATCAAACTATATGTCGTTGATAGAGATTCCCTGAGCCGACATCTTCATTCGAAAAAATTTTTCTCTTTAAAAGGTACTAACAAAACAGAAAATCCCGTAAAATGGCATTGCTGTTGTTGTTATTATTGTTTTTTAAATTTAAAAAATAATTTTTGTTCGCCTCGTATATATGCTTCTTTCATAAGAGGTTCTCTCTGTTCGTTCACACATAACTCATTGGTCTTTCTCTTTTTTTGATTGGGCTTTTAATATGTGGGAAAACCCAAAAAAAAATTTCCATTGCAAAAAATAAAAACTTAATGAGGGAATTGCCTTATCATTATTTTATACAAAAAATAAAATTATAGTTTAAAAACCAAAGAATTTTTCTTACATAGCGATAAGGACTAAAAAGTTAAAAATAAGAAAAAAACAATCATCGACCAAAAAAAAATTTTTATGTAAAAAAAAGGGGAGGTGCTTGATATCAGTTATCTTATATAATTATGGAAAGTACGAGGTAATTTTTGGTAAATGACTTATTATTTTAAACTTTTCAGTCCATATTGCTACAGAAGACTAAAAAGACAATGGGAGAATTACTCTTCGATTGATTCATCCACATGGGATGGAAGTTTTTACTAAATTTTGGTGGATGTGCAAAACCAACCACGCGTTCACCATATCTTCGTTATATAAATTATGTTTATCCAACGATCTTGGTGCGAATACCAGGTCATAGCTATGAAATTATTGTATTGTCATCGGTTCTAGAAGTGAGTGAAAATTGATTTCAAATATTGCATTACATACATTCACGTAAAGCTAACAAAGCGTGTAGCAAAATATTCATATTTTTGTTCAAGCGTTTGATAATATTTATGTTTAAATTGTCATATGAATTCTGAAATAACTGACACGGAAGCTTCGGAAATTTCTTTGAGTTCCCCAGCTTTCTTTTAATTTATCTTTTTGTTCCTAACTACTCAACTAACTGGTATCGAAAATAATTTTTCTGAAACACTTTGATATACAATCGCAATCGTGAAAGAATTTCAGGAAATGAATAAATGTTTTGTTTATTTTGAATACATTTCGTATTCCTTCAATTTAGGTTTGCCATTGTAATACTCCACTCCAGGAAAGATAATGCAAGATAGAGTAAGTAGATCAGTGGCGGCGCACAGTGATTTAGCTTGGCCAAAAAGCGATCTTTAGTCGTCAAATCCGACATCCTCATATCATCCTCAAGAGATGCTAATTGAATCTTCAAATGACTTCAAGGTTACACCGCATTGAAAGTTAGTTACTAAGTTTATTTTTCTAAAAGTTACAGAGGGTTGAATTTGCATAATTTAGGAGTGTAAGCTGAAGAAAAAAAGTAGACACAATTGATTGGCTATAACTATGGCAAAAATCGTTTGTGGAAGGAAACAAAACATCTGCGTGTAGGGAAGGAAGTCCAATATCTTGAAAATTCGCCTAAGGGAACGTCAAGAAATCATTATGAACTTGAAGAGACAACTTGAAGGCCAGAAAAACTCTGTGAAAACAGATCAGACTTCGATTTGAGGAACATTTTTTCCAATAATTTGCGCTAACAAGTTTTATATACCTGTATACTTGTTATTTCTCTTTCTGTTTTATAGAATATAATTTTATTAAACCACGTTACATAAAATGATATGTTTGTAGCATGTCAAGTTAACAATAGTTGAGAGCTTAACCTATTACAAGTAATAAAAACAGTCATTACAAAGGGAAGATAAAAGAAACAGTACAGAATTATATATATATATATATATATATATATATATATATATATATATATATATATATATATTTATATATATACAAATACAAATAGTTTAAAAGATGGGAAACAAGACAACAAAACAATTTCAACGTGGATTGTATTAAACATTACCCTAAAGAGGGTTTTGATTTAAAATGATTTTCTTCTATTAAGATATAGTTATGGAGTTGGGGTGAGACTCATGTATTCATGGTTAAATGATAGGAATTCCTCTATTGAGTAAAAACAATGTAATAGTACATGGTTCTTTACACATTTCTTGAATTGACTGAAATTCAATGATTCTACAGATGCTGGTAATTTATTAGAAATTCTGACATTTATAGAATTTTGCTCTGTGACAGACAATCTGAATTTAGGAAACGGAAACATTCTCAATTGAATATTGATAGAAAGATTTTTCTGTGAATTGAAAAATCCACGATTAAAATGAAGTTATTTTTTGTGAATGTCTAACAGAAAACGAGTACTTCTTTCAGTCGCAGATGATTCCACATCTGATTTTATGAACATCCTGTTTATATTTTCAACAAATCAACTGAATTTAGGAGTTCTGAGTTCATTCGATGATCTTGTAGCATGGTTGTGGACATCAGCATTATTTGTTGAGTACAGAGCTATATTCGAATTCATTGAGTATAATACAGAGCAATATTAGAAAAAATCTGTAGTAGAGTTTGATAGACATAGACACAAGGGATTGGTAAAATTCTGAATTTCTTGAAAAGTAGCTGACAGTGAGCATGGAAGGTTGCACCATTTTTGGTTTTTTTTTGGAATTGAATACTCTAATTGGTTGTGAATTGCCATATAAGGCCCTTTTTTAGTTTCAAGGAATAATTGATGGAGAGTTTTGGCATAAGTGATCAATGTGGACACACCATTTTAACCTGTCGTCCAGCAGAATACCTAACAGGTTGACTGAGTTATTCGAAGTAAAATAGTTGTTTGCAGATAATTTTTTTTTTGGGTTTTTCCTTGATTTAGCTCAAGATTATTTGAAGTGAATCAAATATGGGCCTTGTTTTTGGCTTGCTCAGTAAGATTGTTGAGTGTGATAGGGTTGCAATGTGTTTCAATTAAGGTTGTGACATCTGCAAAACAAATACATCCAGAAGGGGACATATAGTGAAGAATAACGTTGGGGTAGATAAGGAAATAACAATGGACCCAGTTCACTTCCCTGCAGGACCTCGTGGTTTATGTTCTGGAATTCATAAGTTAGGTAATGTTTTCTGAATCCACTTCAATAAGAAATAAAATTTCCTTGTTACTCATTTTTTTCTCACGAAAGAAGTATAACCGCAAGAAAGTTATGTTAAAGGAATGAACGCGTTATTAAGTGTATTTTTTCTTTCACATTCATCATACAATCCAAGGATCATCACATGCCAATTTTTGTTAACAAATCAAAATAATTCCATCATCTCACAGTTTTATAAAATATGAAGTTGGTAAATAGAGTAATATTTTCAGATCTGGGTAGTTTTTTAAGAAAGATGATAGTGACTTTCGGTACAACCTGTATAGCTGTAGGACTAAAAATATTTTAGGTAGGACGAACATGATCGATTATGAAAGCATACTGAATTTCAAGTTTTTAATCCAACTGCAAAATGAAAAACCTTCAATGCACGGGCAGGAAATTTTTCCTGCCCGTATGGTGTATAATTTTTTTTTTCATAACTGGTGGAAGGTATGTTATTACTTATATTTTTGAATATTTATCATAAACAATACACGTTCCAGCTGACAGCTCGTTGCGCTGTGATTTTTAACTTTTGCTCCTCGCTCCAGCGCCTCTTTCGGATACTCACAAAACTTAAATATTTGCTCCCGCTTTCCGTCTCCCTCTTTCTCATTTTCTTGCGTGTAATCCCATCTATCTGGGTGTATATGAAACAGATTTGCTCCCGCTTGTCACCGATGCATAAATGCAAGGCTTTACTTTAAAATCGATGGAGAAAATATGTACTTTCGACCCAGGTATGAAGAAAGCAATGTTCTTATCCAGTGAAGAAAATAGCTAGGGAAGCAATGACATCCTTTTCAAACTAATTAAGAGAGTAGAAAACAGGTGGAAAAATTCTTTTAAACTATTTAAGTATATCCCTAATAGGCCAGTAGATATAGACAATCAATTAACATCAATTCTAAAAGTTTTCAATCTTTAATGGTATGTATTAATGAAAACAAACTATAAAATTTTGCAGGAGTCTGCGATGAACAGAACATTGTTTAATTGCAAATTACGTTTTCATGCTTTATTTTTGCACTGAAAATTGCAAAAGTTCTGAAAACTAGGCATACCTATAGTAATGGTGTTTTACAACATGCATTAAGTTTGCAACCTTGTAAATGTTACGAAACCTTGTTTTTTGTCATTTTTTAAAGTTTTTCATTTTAATTTGTTTAAAAAAATTACAAAAGTTCTGCAAATTGGATCAGTGAACGGAAAAAAGTATAAAATATCCACGTACATTTGCAACCATTTCTGGAAAACGCATCATTTATTTATCTAACTTTTTTATCGACGCTCCCATTTTCAATACACACAAGCATTGAAATAATTACAAACTTTTTTTATTGTGGTTGCAAATAAAGATAATATTGGTCTTAGTGTATATGTAACTTTGCAACCTCATACGAAAAAGGGAACCTATTTATCCACCAATATATTTTGTTTGCATTTGTACAACTTCTGAAATAACTGCAGAAGTAATGCAAATTGCAATTGAAATTAAGACTAAAAGTAAGAGATTTGCAACCGTCATTGTTCAATGGAACAGTTTTTTTATAATTTGGCCATAAATGCAAACATTGTTCAAATAGGTTTGAGATATATATTAGACCGACATATCTACAGTGGTCCAGTTAAATACTTGATTATCCATCGCATATATCTGTTATATTGTGTACTGGTTGATTGAAATTGCATCCGAAGAATAATACGGTTACGTAGTTAACCATTAAATAATTTGAACCTAATTATTGATCTCAGAAGCAATCACTGTTTTCGACTAATCAGCGAATTAAATTTAATCTAATATTTTCGAATGCAACAATCGAAAGAATGCAAAATTTTGCCAAATTCTGCTAAAAGACTATTGGAAGATATTAATGGCATGCAATCATTCTTCATTTGAAATTTTCACTTGTCACAACATGACTTTATAGCAATCGACGAGATTTTAAAATGAATAATCGATGCTCTATGGAAGGAAGGATATCAAAACGTTATGGAAAATTTTATCATCAAACAGAAACCTTGCTGAAACAAAAAAGTTTATAAAATCGATATTACATCTCAAATTTAATTTTGACAGGTATGTATTTCTTGAATTGAATAAAATTATAATTTACCTTTCCACTCGACTTTCTTACTCCAATTGTGGTTACGCATGAAAAATTCTATTGAATCGGAATGGAGGACGGAAATGTAATCGACACGTAAGAATCTTTTTCTTGATTTAGAAAAATTTGAAAATAAAGAAAGAAAAACATGTTGGTAGGCAATTCTTTTTCAGTTGTAGCTCCAGGACTATTAGATGAATGTGCATTATTTTTGGTTAGTTAAATAGTTGTCTGTCATAAAAATACAATTGTCAGTCTTCTGGTTATTTTGGTAATAATTCATTACTCTGTAAACAGAACACTGTGACGTAACACAGTTGTAGGTTAATCGTACTAATGTACAACTATACGAGTGTTTTTTAAATCTCAATATTTACTACATTTTTTAATGAATCAAAAAAATTATGAAAACGTGTCGAGAGATTCTCGATCTTCCATCAAATGTACTCAAGAGTATTTTTTTATGCAAATATGATGTTTTGAATTCATATCGAAAACATTAGCTTTCAACATTGAATGATTTCACCTACCGTTGACGATCTTCTTGGTCGATAGTTAACTTGGTAACACAATGAATGTCATTTATTAGATATATAAAAATCTTTATTATTCAGATAACACAAGTGTTGCAAAAATAAAAAACAAATTAATTCCTAATGTTCCGCATTGTAACATAGTTTGCAAATTATTATACTGCCACCAATTGGTAAAATGAGTTGTCTGCCCAATTCGCAAAACTTTTTTTTTTTTGTAGAGTAGGTACAAGTACGAAAATTATTTTTATTTATTTTACCCTTATTTCCGTGTTGCAGACGAGATTGCAAATTAATTAAAACATTCTACGTCAGGACATCTCCACTTGCAAGCATTATTTGAAACTCTTGTAATAACTCCGATACTCATATCAATAAAAAAAAAAGAATTTAATGAAAAAATATATTTTCCGTTTGACGCAAGAGGTTGCAAATCAAAACTCTCGTCAAGAACATTATTTTAGTAATTTTTTCGAGTTTGCAGAACTTTTGGAATTTTCATCGAAAAATTAGGACTGCCAACAATTTTTTTTTCGATAAAACGGACATTTCCGTTTTGTATGAGTGGTTGCAAATTTATAAGATGATGTAAATTACTATTTTTCAAAACTTTGAAAGTTTGCAGAACTTTTGCAAATTTTTCCGCGCAAATAATGTTAAATTCATTAAATCCTGATTTTCAACATCTTCCGTTCAGAAAAAAGGGTTGCAAAATCAGACTACAGATCATATGAAAGTCCTCTTCCCTCTACTGAAGTTTTGAAACTTTTGTAATTATTATTAAATTTTGGGAAAATCATGTCTATCTCAACTGTTCTATAACGTGTAATTTACAAAAATAATTTTCTTGGAACGGTTAAATGAGTATATTTTAGTGACTTCCGAAAAATCAATCGGCACTTCCGCGAAAGTGAAAAAAAATCCGTGCCGTCACTGGCGAGGGGGCGAAGTCTGGAGCCTTTATAGATGGAAACCGTCGAGACCGATAAGCGGTCCCCAGCGTTCAACCAGAGTTTGTTTATCAGTTGCAGGCTGATTGATGAGTCGTGATAAGACCCGGCCCAGGCCCTTATCACGGGCATGCATCGTTGCCAGTTCCCTCCCTCCCTGCCACCCCGCCATCGCTATCGAACCTTATCGCTTCAGGAATCGGTTATTTGGCCTCTATGCTCTATGGATGAGATGTTATCGCTCTAACTAGCTCGGCCGGCCCAAATAACGATTGTATCACATATTTACAGGATTTTTGGTTATTATGTTTTTTTAGCCAGCCATCAGAATAAGCGTATTATTTAATTAATAAATGAAATCTTAATCTGGAGTGAAATCTTAATCTAGAGTGAAAAGTGAAAATGTACAAGGTGTTCCATTTGAAAAACTAATACTCAGATCATTTCTGGCGAAACCGGAAGTGCTACAGAATTAATTTTAATCTAAAAAAATCACATTTTAGTTGTTCAATAGCCCCCTAAATTTTCGTGCTTTGAATCGGATTATTTCTCTCAAAAATAGAGGTGCCCCATCTCTCAGACTCACCCGGTATATGTGACGTCGGGAAAGCAAACGTTTTTAATTTTAGTTCCAAATATTTTGGAAACTCGTCTAACTTCAATTGTTCACTTTTGATTTATTTGATTACTTGGTAGGACCGTTTGATATGTTGTTTTATCGAAGGATGGAATTAAACTGATTTGTCTCCGATATCTGCATTTTCTATAACACCCCCACTTTAAAAATTTTCATTATGAATCAATGAATAATGAAAATTCAGAGTTGAGCTTCCCCATAATAAAGTACAAAAAATGATTATAAAATCAATAAAGAGCAGATAAAACATCAATAAAATACAATAACGATTATACGAGGGGTAAACAACTCTTTTAATAGGTGTAAATACTGTAACGTAAATAAACTTAACTTGGTTCTAATAATTTATTTCACACTTAATCTACAACTTAATTTATATTACTACGCTACTGAATAGCTCGATCGTATGGGCTCGTTCAGACTGTCCTATTCCACTTGAGGTTTGCCTATTTATCTCCGATACAGCATTCTCGATGTTTCGAATTCGGACGGTTGGCGACGGCATGTTCCAATTGTTTCCAATATTGACCGTTGTTTTCCGCGGAAGAGCGCACTGGATGGTTCTCGAATATCTCCGGGGATGATCTCATCGCTGTCGATGGCAACACGTGAGGCGACAGGTCCGGCCTAGGTTCGTTACATTGCCCCCTTCTTAAAGACATTTCGTCCCGAAATTTCATCCTTGGAGTGTGACGATATCTGCATGACTCCATATCTGCACCGTGAAGTTCGATGGAAGTAACACTCCACGGTCTTCATGATCGGTCGTGGAAGAGGGTTACAGCAAACCAAAATCTTGACGCCGCTGGATCTGAATATCGCCTCCAGCATACTTCTTATGACTCTCCAGTCCAACCCATCAATACCACAGGACAATTTTGGAATTGCTAGATCCACCAGATTCTGGTCCACCATAGTATCTCTTAGTTTGGTGAGACTCTTCCAGACATCTTCATAGGACGGTTTATCTTGGGAATGCCTCTTGGTAACTAGGTAGTAGATGTTTCTCTGGCCTTTCTTCAACTGTAGCACCCCACCAACTTCTGGATTCTGCTCCCGCAGTGTTTGGAGTTGACCAAATTTCTTGGAGAACACTACGGCGATGCCCCTGGACATTTGAAGATCTTCTGCCCCACAGTGCGCTAGTGCGTAGTCAGCAGGCACCTCGAAAGGTCTCGTGACTCCTCTCTAGTAACCCATGTAGAACTTTCTGCCCGTTTGAATACAAGGACATAAACTTCTCGAACGTCATATCATCCTCCGGTGGCTTGAGGGTGCGAACTTGGTCATGGTTTCCAGCGTATGGGGCCAACCTGTTGAAATGGACGACCCTTGGTTTCCCTCGGGGTGGCTTATGGATTCGGTACACAAGGTCGTTTATCCTTTTCACAATTTTATACGGGCCTTCCAACGAGTTCCGCAACTTTGGTGATAGTCCACGACGACGTTTGGGGTTGTACAGCCAAACCAGGTCATCAACCTTAAATCCTCCAGCGTCGGCCTTGATGTCATAGGTCTTCTTCATTTTATCGCTGGCACTCTGGATGTTCAACCGGACTCGTTCGTGGATGTCGTCCATTCTCTGCCGAAGTTTGCTGACGTAGTCCTCTCCCGCAGTGTCTTGTCCTGGCGGTATCCCAAACTTCAGGTCACAAGGCAGTCGCAGTTCTCGGCCCATTATAATACTAGCAGGAGTTTGACCGGTTGACTCGTGTACTGCGGATCGATAGGCCATCAGGAACAAATGAAGATACTGGTCCCAGTCTCTTTGATGGTCAGAGACAACCTTGGACAAGTGGCGGTTGATCGTCCTGTTCATCCGTTCCACCATTCCATCGGACTGCGGATGTAGGGCCGTGGTTCTTGTCTTGCGGATGTTCAGCAGTAGACATATTTCTTGGAAAAGGTTGGATTCGAAATTTCTGCCTTGATCCGAGTGCAGCTCCATTGGAATACCGAATCGACATATCCATTCTTTCACCAAGACGTCGGCGACGGTGATGGCTTCCTGGTTGGCAGGGCATAGGCTTCCGCCCACTTACTGAAGTAGTCCATTGCCACAAGGATGTATTTATTCCCGTGGTCGGATACGGGAAACGGGCCGGCGATGTCAATGGCGATTCTCTCGAACGGGCTGCCTACGTTGTACTGACGCATCGGGGCCTTGGGGCGTATTCGAGGTCCATTGCTAGCAGCGCATACAGCGCACTTCCTGCACCAGTCCTGGACGTCAGCTTGACAATTGGCCCAGTAAAACCGTTGCCTCACTTTCTGCAGGGTCTTCGTCACTCCCAGATGTCCTCCGGCGACTCCATCATGGATTTCCCGCAGCACTTCCTCTCTTCTGTTCCTGGGAACAATTATTTGGCGTCTTCCTCTCTTCTGTTCCTGCCATGATGGTCTTCGATTGCCCTTCTTCCAGCTGACGACTAAGCCAAGGTCGGGGTCTCTCTTGGTCTTTCTGGATCTTGCTGTCATTCCAGTTGTCATCCATTGCCGCGGTTCTACAAAGTGTTGCTTCTTTCTCTTCTGCTCGTCGGCAATGTGAGCAATCATCTGGACATGGTCTTCGCGACAAGGCATCTGCATTCTTATGGCTAGTTCCGGCTCGATGTTCGATATCGAAATCGAATTCTTGGAGTCTCTCGATCCAACGTGCTACTTGACCCTCAGGATTTTTGAACTGTAAGAGCCATTTGAGAGCTGCATGGTCAGTTCTCAACAGGAATCTTCTTCCACACACGTACTTGTAGAAGTGCTCCACTCCCTTTACAACAGCTAACAGCTCTCGCCTGGTGACACAGTAATTGCGCTCTGGTTTGCTGAGCGTCTTGCTGACATAACCAATGCCCTTCTCCTGCCCTCCTGGATCTGAGATAGGACAGCTCCAAGTCCCACGTTGCTGGCGTCCGTATCCAAAATGAACTTCCGTTGGGTAAGGGATAGCTCAGAACAGGTGCGTTAATCAAAGCTCCTTCAGCTTCCTGAACGAGTCTTGGCATTCTTCGGACCACTGGAACTTTGTTTGACCTTCCGTGAGCCTGGTCAGTGGTTTAGCGATGTTTGCGAACCCCAGCACATATCGGCGATAGTATGTGCACAAACCAAGGAAACTTCGAAGTTGGTGAATGTCTTTTGGGATGGGCCAATCCTTAACAGCTTTGATCTTCTGGTCATCCACTGCTACTCCTTCCCAGAGACAACGTGGCCGAGGTATCGTACTTCTTTTGGAACAGGTGGCATTTCTTAGGGCTCAGCTTCAATCCGGAGTTCCTCAATCGCAGGAATACTTCCTCCAAGTTTTTCACGTGGTCCTCGAACGATCTGCCGACCACAATTATGTCGTCGAGATACACTAGACACGTGTTCCATGAGAGTCCCTTCAGTACTGTTTCCATCAATCTTTCGAATGTGGCGGGAGCATTACAGAGCCCGAATGGCATAACGGTGAACTGCCACAATCCTGAGCCGATGGTAAAGTCAGTCTTTTCTCGATCTTCCTGAGCGAGTTCTACTTGCCAGTATCCACTCTTCAGATCAAGGGTCGAGAAAATCGTGGAGCCAGCCAACGTGTCTAGGGTGTCATCTATTCTCGGGAGAGGGTAACTGTCCTTCTTCGTGACATTATTAAGTTGGCGATAGTCTACACAAAAGCGTGTCGATCCATCCTTTTCTTCACCAGTACGACTGAGAGGACCAGGGACTGTCAGACGGTTCGATAACTCCTTCTTTCCCATATCGCTGACTATTTTGTCAGCCTCTGCCTTCTTGGCAAGAGGAAGTCTTCTTGCTGATTGCCGGATCGGTCGGGCACCCCAGTATCAATCTTGTGCTGGACCACATTAGTTCGACCCCCTTTTCCTTGTCCGGTATCGAAGATGTCTTGGTACTTTTTGACTAAATCTCTTAGTTTGGGCTGTTGAGCTGGTTTTATGTCTTTGGAAGAGATGGCAACTAATTTCTCTAGTTCTGTGGGCAAGTTGTTGGGTTGGCTAATCGTACCTCGTACGGCCCGGATCACGGATGAAACTGACGAGCAGTGCCCCAAAATTGTTCCCTTCTTCAAGGTCACTGGGAAATAATTGACATTCATGACCCTTACCGGCACAAATTTGTCAGCACGCAACAAGGTCTTCCCTAGTGCAATCCCTCGTCCAATTTTCTCATCATGAAGTTTGGGCTCGAACATCACCACGTCTCCACTGCTCGCACTCCCGTCCAGGCGAGCCTCCAGAATGGTTTCAGCCCTCTCAGGTACGCTTACATCTTCAGCCAACAGCACACGGATCAACTCTTCACTTCTCCCATGAAGTACCAGCTCTTCTCCGTTGACACGTAGGACGCCGTCTTTGAAATCCAATTCAAACCCTCTGGAATTCATGATGTCCATTCCGATGATTGCATCGTCTTCGATGTCCGCTACAAGTGCCTGATGTTTCACTTTAGTGTTGCCCAAAATTATTTCAATCGGTAGCTCGCCATATACAGTAGCTGGCTCCCTGTTGCTGTGCGTAGCTTCCAAGTTGTCGGTTCAATCCGTTCCGGTGTTCTGGCAAAGGAAGGCCCGAGAATTGTCCTAGTCGCACCTGTATCTAGCAGCATGGTGCAAGGCTCGTTATTGATGAGACCGTCTACGAAGACACCCTTGTTCTGTCGTTGAAGCATAGCGACATATGCGTTGTTAACCGGGGCTTGCCGGACACATGCCGACGATTGCCCCTTCTCATCGACCTTTCTTAGTTTTCCTTCATCGGAGTCGATGAATGTTGGACATTTGCTACGCACATGTCCAATTTTGCGACAATTCCGGCATCTTATATGTCTTTTCTCAGGCAACACTTCCTTCATCACTTTTCTTATGGCAGCTTCCAAGTTAGCAGGCTCCTGTGAGTCTTCCTCAATCGTTTGAACTTTACTTTGGCTTTTGCAGCATTGTTTTGCTGCCTCAAATTCCAAAGCTCGTGCCAGTGCGTCTACGAGATGTGTTGGACGAGCTAATATCAACGCTTGTCTGGTTTCTTGGTCACGGAGTCCATCCAAGAATGCTTGAACCGCTAGTCGCTCCATTACATTTTCTGGTGTGGCTGGATATGCGAGACGAACCAAGCGTGCAATGTCAGTTTCGAATTCTTGTAAGGATTCGCCCGATTTTTGGCAGCGATTTTTCAGCTGGGAGTGGTATACGTGTTCCAAATGGGCGTGGCCATATCGTAATTCTAGATGTTTAATCAGCTGATCATAGTCCTCCTGTTCTTGGGCGGTGAGAGTTTGTAGAATATTTGTCGCTTCTCCACGTAATGCAAGTGTCAGTGCTACAGCTCTTTCCCCTGCATTCTATCCGTTTGCTTTGGCCGCTGCTTCAAACTGCCGGCGGTAATTTGCCCATGGAGTTTTTCCGTCGAACTGAGGCGGCTTCATGGAAAGCTTTCCTATTTCTGAATTGATCTTGACATCTTTTATTCCCTCTTGAACTTTATCCAAGTTCAAACTCAAGTCCAGCATTGCATTTTCGTTAACCATCTCTGTGGAGGGCGCACTATTAATTCGTTTTTCCAGCTTACTGATTGTTTCCTTTATTTTGTCCATTTCTGCCTCGACCCCATCTTTGATTTTATCTACCTCCGTGTTCATTTGCTCCCTAATTTTATCTATCTCTGTCTCAACGGTTCCCATTCTTTCTTCTAGAAAATTAGCCACACCACACAATTCTTTTTTTAGGCCTTCTGTGTTTTCCAGGAACTTCTCTTCCAGGCTTCTTGAATTTTCTAGAAGCTTCTCTTCCAGATTTCTAGAATTTTCTTGAAGCTTCTCTTCCAGATTTCTAGCATTTTCTTCCAGACTTCTTGAATTTTCTTAGTTCTCTTCCGTTTCTAGCATTTTCTTCCAGGCTTCTTGAATTTTCTAGAAGCTTCTCTTCCAGATTTCTAGAATTTTCTTGAAGCTTCTCTTCCAGATTTCTAGCATTTTCTTCCAGACTTCTTGAATTTTCTTCCAGTTTATTCATTACCAAACTTAAATCACCTCCGGGAACTTCGAATAAAAATGTTTCGGGGTCCTCACCTTCTTGTATAAGTCCTTCTGCAAGTCTTTCCTGGAGTACTTGCTTTTTACCTGTTGTTTCCAGTTCCCTTTCCTCCAATTCCTGTTTCAATTCCGCTACCTTCAAATCCGCAAGGCACACTTTTCTTGAACACATTTTGTCTTTGACGAGGTATCAGTCTGTTTCACACGAAAAGTTTATCAGTTTGTTAAAAATTCACTTCGCGAATTCTTTTCCACGGGCCACCAGTCTATTGTCTGTTTCACGCGAAGAGTGTATCAGTTTATATTCCCACGCACAATTGTCCACTTCGCGAAAACCGGGCCACTGTCTATTTTCTGTTTCACGCGAACAGTGTATCAGTTTATATTCCCACGCACAATTGTCCACTTCGCGAAAACCGGGCCACTGTCTATTTTGGGCGTACAAAAAGGTCTATCAATTTATTTTTCTGACTATCCACTCCACGATCACTTGTTTATTTTCAAAATCTCACTTCCGACACCAATTGAACGTAAATAAACTTAACTTGGTTCTAATAATTTATTTCACACTTAATCTACAACTTAATTTATATTACTACGCTACTGAATAGCTCGATCGTATGGGCTCGTTCAGACTGTCCTATTCCACTTGAGGTTTGCCTATTTATCTCCGATACAGCATTCTCGATGTTTCGAATTCGGACGGTTGGCGACGGCATGTTCCAATTGTTTCCAATATTGACCGTTGTTTTCCGCGGAAGAGCGCACTGGATGGTTCTCGAATATCTCCGGGGATGATCTCATCGCTGTCGATGGCAACACGTGAGGCGACAGGTCCGGCCTAGGTTCGTTACAATACATAAAATTCAATATTTCAATACGACTTTCAGTACCAAAATATCTTAAATATATTTGAATTATTTCAATATCAGTTTCAGTAATAACACTTCATACTTTAAATATTACTTTTATTCCAAAAATATCCACTTCATATTTTAAATATTATTTTCACTATCAAAATATCTACAATATATTTAAAATATTTCAATATTTGTCAGTATTTCCAAGAAATACCTATAGCTTTAATATTGTTTTCAATAACCAAAATATAATTCTCAGTATTTCATTACAGTTTAAATATTACAATATCCTTTTCAGTCAATATACAGTGCTAGTCAAAAGTCCCCTCCCCCCCTCGTATCTTTTGAACGGGTATACTTATAATAATGAAATTTGGAGGGTGGAAATAAACGGATGTAGGCTTCTCAACTGGTCATAACAGGTGACGCAATAGTCATAAATGACGTCACAAGGCCACTGTGACCAATAATTTTAAATGGGACCCTATGGCAAGTGACAGCTCGTTTGAAAGGTATTGAAAATACCTATTTAGTCATACCAATTTTGTTTGGGTTTCGGCTGATTTTGATTGATAAATTGAAGAAATACGAAAATTATAGTTTCGCATTTAATTAATAAAGATTTAAGAACCAGTTCTTATAATAAGTGTTCAAAATGTGCTCCATCTACTTCCTGGCAGTAATGCATCCTATTGCTAAACTCTTGTCGTACTCGTCCCAGTGTGTCAGCGGAAATTGCCCTACATTCTTCAACAATTCGTTGTTTCAGAATGGCAATACTGTCGGTGCTGTAGCGTAAACCTTAGATTTCAAGTACCCCATAGAAAAAATCTAATGGTGTAAGGTCCGGTGACCGAGCTGGCCATTCGATCGAACCTCGTCGTCCAATCCATCTACCACGATATTCTTCATCTAGGTAACGTCTTACTGCACCGTAATAGTGTGCAGGAGCACCATCTTGTTGAAACGTTATTTCCAAGTTGTCGAATTCATCTGGATTATCTTCTAGAATTTCAAGAATTAACGACTCAATATCATTTTGTAACATCTCCAGATACAATTCACCGGTTAAGTTAGCATTGAGAAAAAGAGGCCCACCTATGTGGTTTCCCAAAATACCTGCCCAAACATTTACTTTTTCTGGAAATTTAGTATGTTTTTCACGAAAGATGTGAGGATTTGTGTCACTCCAATACCTCACATTTTGAGTGTTAACATTTCCATTGAGAAAGAAAGTACTTTCGTCACTAAAACAAATTGTCTGTATGTAGCCTGGTTGTTGGTTCATTTTATTGGACATAGTTTCACAGAATTCTAGTCTTCGGTCGGGGTCATCATCTGAAAGTTGGTGCACCATTTTTAATTTGTATGGATGAAATTTGTTTTTAGCCAACACCCTATGTAGTGTCCTTTGACTGACTTCACAGATAGACGCAACTTGGGCTGTGGAAGAAGTAGGGTTTACTACCATTTCTCCAATTATGTCAATTTTTTTGTCATCACTAATTGTTGGTCGACCAGATCGTTTGGCATCTTGAACACTACCTGATGCTTCAAACTTCCGAAGAAGCTCCCTCAAATAAACCCCTCGATATAGGGCGATCGGGGTACCTCTCATTAAACAGTCGTTCCGCTGCATGGAAATTGTTTCTACATTCACCAATTATTAAGATAGCTGCTACTTTGTCGACTACAGTACGTACCATTTTGCCTATGTAAACACTTTTGACAAGTAGAGAATTCAAAAACGTCAACCTTTTTGACAATTAACCAGAGGCGTACTTTAAAATCTTTATTAATTAAATGCGAAACTATAATTTTCGTATTTCTTCAATTTATCAATCAAAATCAGCCGAAACCCGAACAAAATTGGTATGACTGAATAGGTATTGTCAATACCTTTCAAACGAGCTGTCACTTGCCATAGGGTCCCATTTAAAATTATTGGTCACAGTGGCCTTGTGACGTCATTTATGACTATTGCGTCACCTGTTATGACCAGTTGAGAAGCCTACATCCGTTTATTTCCACCCTCCAAATTTCATTATTATAAGTATACCCGTTCAAAAGATACGGGGGGAGGGGATTTTTGACTAGCACTGTATATACTATTTCTAATCCCAGGGAGGACAAAAAAAAGTTTGGGGAAGAAGTCTTGCAGTCGCCGCCTTGAAATAGGCGCTGTATATTATTTTTTATTTTTCCAGTTACTTATTCTTACAATCATAGCAATTGATAAACCCCCATGTAAAAGTAGACAAAAAGTTATATCAACTAAATTTTTAAATTTTTTATTTCGAAAGGTTCCCAGAACACGGCACTGATTAAGAAACATTGTGAACTGCGTAAATCATGCTGTTTCAAATAACAGATGTCTAATCCAGCTAGCCAAGCTTCTATTTCTCAAATATATTTGATAGATACTTATAATCTAAAACATGGACACGCGCTATTTTTTAGATTGTACCAGGAACGCTTTGAAAGTAAACACTGGTAGAATATAAATTTCCCATTTGCCGGCAGTATATGAACCCCCCTCGTAGTGCTCTTATTTTTATTGCCGTTCCAATTAGGATAAGAATAACTATACACTCAGTTGTAATTTTAATGTAATCCTACCATTTTCTGGTTTGTTTAGTTGAGTTTACTCTTTTATCTAGACTGAATTATTGTATTGTTCAAAACCAAATAATTCAATATTTTTATTCATGGAAATTGTTATCTAAACATAGGGGAAAGAATAATTTTACGGGAAGTTTGTACAGTGAAAATTTACATGTGGGTGAGAGCACTAGGAAGGATTTTGGGATTTCAACCCTAAGGTGGTGAAAAAGGGGAAGAAAGTTTGATGCAACTGTCGTTTTTGAATCATTAAATCTGACAAACCGTCAAATTAATGTTCGAACTAGATAACCAGGAAAGAAAATTAGGAAAAATACAAATTTACGCGCTACAGTTGGTGTATAGAAAGTATTATCTGCTTAAATACTCTGTATACAGGACTGCAGTTGAGTTATGGACATCTATAGATGCGAATTCTCGAAAGAAATATATTTATTAGTTAGGAGGATCCATCCAAACATATCATTCAACCATTTACTGAGTCTATATTCTCTATATAAGTTATTGTGAACAGAAAATACAAGAAATCGCTTCGTTGTCTGTTTGCCGTTTGGTACAATCGATTTTGAACTAACTTCCGATGAGCTAGACACTTGAAATTGCAGACATAGCTCAGAAGTGGGTGACAATAAATCAATAACCTTTTTTGCATGTGTGTTTGTAATGATGACCTCAATTCTTTGATATCCGTATTCAAACAATTTTTCCTGTCAATAAATGCCACCAAATCTAATGTTATTCTATTTGTCAGATCGGCAGCCGGAAGAAGATGCAAAAATATGATTCGGATTGCTGCAGAACCAAAATAGAATCGCTTCAACTGAAAGTTCTAAGAATTTTGGGTCCACTCGACAGTGATCTGAGATATCCATCAACATACATCTGTTATATTACGTAGAGCTCCACTGCAATCTTGAGCTCATCTATAGTAATAGATCTTTACTCAATAGAAAACTTAAATCAGACTCATTGGTTTCATCTCATTTGAATTTCGCTGACATTTTATTCGAACCTCTTGAAGAGGGATTGGTTGAGAATTGCTGCGCCAGAGTGATTTATGGGGCACTGCAACGTCCGCATATATTAGAGAAATCGGTTGGTTGCACATGGAAGAAATAAGACTCATTCAAGCGTGTACGCTCTACCATAAGATCATTACCTCTGGTAAGCCCAGCGAACCAAGATATAATCGCTGTAACTGAAAGTTCTGAGAATTTTGGAGTTCACTTGGACAGTGATCTACAATATAAATCACATACATCTGTTATGTCATCAATGGTAGAGTCCATTGTAATCTTGAACTCATCTATAGTAATATATATTTACTCAATAGAAAACTTAAAATCATACTCATTGGTTTCATCTCATTCGAATGTCGCTGACACTTTATACAAACCTAGTCTCTTGGAGAGAGATTGGTTGAGAATTCAAAGAGTTCATGATTGCTGCGCTAGAGTGATTCATGGGGAACTGCGACGTCCGCATATATTAGAGGTATCGGTTGGTTGAACATGGAAGGAACAAGACTCATCCAAGTTTGTACGCTTCACCATAAGATCATTACCTCTGGTTAGCCCTGATATTCATATAATAAAAATCTGATTCAAAACTGATATCCACAACCTGAATGTACGTTTCCAGAATAGGCTTACTTCCTCAACACACAATTCCTTTACAAATGTTCCTTCATATAACATAACTGAAAGCTAGTACCATTGGTTACTCGAAATGTATAAGCGTATGTCACTATCATGCATAAAAAACACCTTCAGCCAGTTTCAGTTTGAATTTGAATTCAGTTTCTGTAGTTCGTATGTTCAACATAGTGTATCGTTTGTGTTTATCCTCCTATATACCTAGCCAACATGGACACATTAATTGCGTATATTTTGTTAATCATGTATGGGTACACTCTGGTTGAGCAAATGCTTGCATCATCAGGTGGTTGGAACTCTGCCTTTGACAAGATACACAGATAACTTATTTCCCTCGTAGTTCATAATGGTCTGTAAGAGAAGCCATGTCAATAAATATATAAATATATATATATATATATATATATATGATGTGGACGTTCTACACACTTCTCACACACGGAATAATACACAGGAAATGATATGGCCCTTCATGCCCGAATACCAGTGATGGTTAACAGTAATTGGTCCTCATCCTAATTGGGTATAATGTTAACTTAAAACTACTCGAACATGTGGCTCGAAGCCCAAAATAAAATTTCAAATTTTTTCAGGTAACATGAACCGAACAGATAAGGATACTTCTCAATCAATCTCAATCCCTCAAAGTGTGACGATATATACAGAAATCTAGCTGTTGGCCATCCGTAGCCGGGAATAGCTGTTTGGCCATCCGTGGCTGGAATATTATAGTTGTTTTTCTAGAAAACCAACGATAGTGTAAAAAAAAACTTGGGTAAGTATTAACGAAACGGTACGGTATGATACGAATTTTTCGTTACTTCCTTATACATAACCAATTTCTTATAATTTTTCCGGTTATCTTACGGTGGTACGGGTCAAGTAGTCACTGCTCAGGCCGTGAACTGCGAAACAGCAATCTTCATTATCGACCCTTGAATATGTGTTCATGACAGCGTATTTCATGTCGTCATTAAGTTACTGTTTTTCCATAAGTGTTTTCTAAATAGAGAAAAACTGAGAATGATTTGTGAAAAAAACAGGTGAAATTGGTGATTTGCTCGAACCAAAGGATGATCGTTTCTTCTTCAATTGAACTCGACAAAGGCAGGTGTGCTGAATGAACTGATTCTGGTACGTTACGATTTTCAAAATTGAATAGCTATCGCTGTTGATATTGGTGAGTATAATTATTTTCTTTATTTTGCAATCAATGTTGTAGCTGATTAACATTATTTTTCCGTTTTTTATATGCTTGTAATATTCGAATTTTGGATGATAAATTGTTAAAGGTCAATTATAGATATATACTGTCAGATTTTTGTCACCTTTGAATTACTTCAGTGAATTTCCACTAAATTATCTTCATATTATTTTTATATCTTACATATCGTATATGATACTCCTTTGGCTAATTTCTATCATGTTGATTTGTGTTTTGGATTTAAGTAAAGAAAAACCACAAAAATATATTTCGGCCATTTTGGAAAGCATTAAGTAGTATCCGTTCAGACCATTGGGGACTAATTTTTTGGAAATCAGTTCTACGCTTTTTTCCATTTTAGGTACCAGATAATTGGTAATTTCGAGTGGACTAGCGCTTACTTACCCTCTACACTACCAGGGATTATTCCCAAGTATTCCGATTGCAAAGGGTGTATTCGGACTATTCTGGGACAGTTATGCAGTTTGCTTTATAGGACAGCCCTCCGGTAAGCAATTTTCGTTATTTCATAACTAGACGTTTATGATAATTTTGTTTCTTGAGAAAGAATTGCTTGGAGAGGATTGTACCTCTGCTCAACTTGTCTCTGAACACTTGATTTAATATATTCCCCAAGTATAAAAATTTGATTCACATTTAATTAGTTCCTTTTATCGATTTACTTCATTCAATTCACAGTGATGGTTATTTGATTTTTGATCGTTGTAGAATCAATTCATTTCAGTTACTACCTGTCGCTACAAGAGCAGGGAAATTCATAAAAAAATTTGAGAATTATCTGGCTTATCGATCTGAAAAGGGAATTGCCGCCCTATTTCGAAATTATCTTTATCTAAGAGAGTTGTGCCCACTGAAAAGATGTGCGGTCTCCCTCTTCAGTTTATCTCTGAAAATTCTTCAATAAAATCCGGGTTGCATTCCGGAAAGAGTGCCGACAGAAGTGAAAAACGTATTTTGGCAAGGCGTTAGACATTTTAGATGGGTACTAGGTTATTGCTATGAATTGTATTTTATTTATGAATTGTGTTGTATTAATTATTAGAAACGTTAAAATACAACTTGTCCGCTGTGCTCCTCGGAAAGTGCTTCTGCAAATCCACCAATATGAATAGTCAACGAAGGCAGCGTAGAGCTCAAAGTATGGAGACTTTGACTCTCAGATTAACTGAGAGCAAGACTAACTGATCTTTTGCACTTCTGCACGCTTAAATAAGACGGTGTCTAGAATGGCGGTTGCCATTGGTCGGAATTGGTCAAAAGGCATAACCCTGCAATTCGCGATTACACACCATATTTCGAGTGTTTTCACCTAGATTCTGTCTCGAACTTTTTCCAAATTATACAAAATTTAATTTATAAAAAATAATATTTAACATTAATTTGCTGCTGAAATGGGCCAAATATGCATTTCACGACACACCCCTCCAAAAAGGACGCTTAACAAATGTATCAACCATATTCATCACCAACATAACCAACACCAACGCCTTGAAAGAGGGCTTTCTATTTTTCACTTTATTTCAACAGCATCATACATCTTATATGGCACTTCATGCCCAAATACCCCAGAGGGTTAACAGTAATTGGTCCCTATCCCGGATTGGGTATACGCTAACTTAAAAACTACTTCTTACTTAAAATTTCAATTTTTCGTAACATGAACCGAACAGATAAGGATATCTCAATCAATCTCAATCCCCAAAGAGTGACAATATATAGCCAGAAATCTAGCTGTATGCCATCCGTAGCCGGGAATATAGCTGTTTGGCCATCCGTAAAGTGGGAATATAGTTGTTTGGTCTTCCGTAGCCGGAATATAGTTGTTTTTTAAGAAAACGAACGATAGTAAAAAAAACTTATAGGTAAGTATTAACGAACGATACGATACAAAACGTAAGTTTTTTCTTCAACGAATTATAAATATATATATTTATCCGTAGTACTATTTTGTTTCCATATATCATAACACATCACATTACATTTTGCGTCCATGACTATATTGTTTCCATATATCGGGCGCGAAATAGTTTGTGCTAATATCTACCTATCTGAGGAATATAATAAAATGTCGTTACAGATTTCTGTTCGTCTTTGTTCATGCTTCTGCAGAATAGTTTTGTTTCGTTATAAATATTAAGAGATGCTCAGTAGTGGCAAAATTATGGGACGCAAAATAGTGTGCTTCATAAAAAGAAAATATACACATTTACTTTCATATAATTCCATCAGAGGCGCTAGTGGATATACGCAATGAATATTGGTTTTTCACTTCTGCACAATATTTTGCTTCCGCAAGTTTGGCAACCGTGTTTACAGTTCAAATCGAATAAGAGATATTTTCGGGGGTTTGAAATTGCGAAACTTTTGTCAAAATTCAGAAATTTAAGATGGCAGACAAGTTTTGTGATTATGGTTCGATTCGATTCAAAAATTGTTATGTGGAGGTTTTGGGATCGAAATTATGTTTTTGTCAAAATTCATATATATATATATATATATATATATATATATATATATAGATATATATATATATATATATATATATATATATACATCCCCTGTATCAATATTGCATCCTTTTCTCATAATCCTTACATATTGCGTGCCCTAGAAGCAGCGAGATAGGCTAAATCGATTGAAGTATATTAAAGAGCAATAAAATTTTGGAGGGGTACGCTATTTGTTTTATTTCAATGATATCCAAAATATCTATTTTGCTTTCATCTCCCCTATCTTTCGCAACCCCTTTCACATTCCTATCAATGTTGACTCCATTGTATTTGAGTTTTATCTCACAGTGGATACCGCGTCCGAAGAGTATATTTATTTTCAGTTCTCTATCAGTGCTGCATCCAACAGTGTTGTCATATTAGTTCCAATCCTTTTAATTTATATCAATGCTTTCAACTGAGAAGTATGATCTTCAAAATATCAGAATATGTTTACAAGCTTTCATTCAACTTCTTGCTTGATCGTTTCCGGCATGTTCGATTAAATATTGCTAGTGGATTTGATCCATTTTGGTCCGATTCATTCGAAATTTGGCAGATATACATAATTCCGGTGACATATGAATTAAGTGAAATTTTGTTAGAGAGAAAACAAAATGGCAGACGAGTTTTGGAGAGATTAGATAGATAGATAGATAGATCCTTTTATTAGTTCTTTCAAAAGTACCTTTTCAGGTGTAGAACATGTCAATATATAATTAAGATTACACATACCCACACAGCACATGTACGTACAATGGACGTTGAATATAGATGTTCAAGACATCCACTGGATAAACCAGAATTAGTCCAATGTACATTCAATGGACGGTCAGGACACCAATTTGGACGTACAATTAATGCCCAGATAACGTCCAATGGATGTACATTGTGCGTATTTTGGGCATCCATTGTATGTCCATATTTGGTAAAATGGATGTCCAGAACATATCCAAATAACAAATCACTGTGGTCGTCCTAATGTACATCCATTGTATATCCAAAATGAATCCAGAGGATAGATTATACAAGGTGTCTGTAAATAATGGACAATACTTTGGAAACATATTGTAAAGGTAAAACTAACACAAGTTCTCATACATACATTGCTCTTATAGTGTGCCCTTTTAGACATTTCTACTTGAATAGAGAATCACAAAGACTTCGATAAAGTTATCACAAAAATCTCAAGATACAATAATATTCGAAAGGGAATAAGTACCTCATGTCATTTTTACCTATACCATAGTTATTATTGCCCAATATTTCAACACCCTGTGTAAATTATATCATTTCATATCAGAAAGTTGATATTTGATTGTTAGAACCCAAAAATTCCTTAGTGTTCTCGGATCTTAATTAAAATGTTTACGAGCATGGCATATCATAGGATAAATATTCTTTGATAAGTAATTTTTCGTAAAATCAATAATTTTGAAATATACATTTTAATCCAAAATTATAATTTATATTCCAAAACTAACACATTCACAAAAAAATGGTAAATAGAAGCTGTTTATCTTGAACCTATCAAAACTTATGAACAATTTTTCTATACATTCAATGAATAGATTTCAATGAAATTTGTCTTCTCGCATATTTCAAAGTTTGGAAATCCAACTAAAATTAATACAACCTAAATTGAGCTACTAGAACTCTCTAGTTTCATTCTTTTATATCTGCAATAAAATTGACGACACTTTCAAAAACTAACTGTCATACACATCATCCACCAAAAGGAATTCATTAAATAACAAATATAAATGTAAGTAGATACTCTAAAAAAATGTATAATAAACTGGTCAAAAGTATAAATAAATAAAAATATTCTCTGAGAACGATCTACTTCTTCATTTGCTCTCCTTAACCATTTCCATATTTGCCTTCGTCTATTTCTTTTTGTTCGTTTTTTCATATGCTTGTTCTGCACCACCTGTATGTATGTATATATTCACACAATCAACAATATATCTTTTGATCCACCCACTGATCAGAAGTCGGCCATTTTCAAATTTTGAATGATTGTTTCCATTTTCTTGACGTGGTAAATATATTGAGATGCGAGACCATTATTTATAAGTCGGGATGAACACCTATCATTAACTCATATGTGTTCCCTCCTCCAGTTTTGAAATCTTATTTGACTGAAAAATGAATAATCAAATATTAAAGGGAATAAAACTTCGCTCTGCAAGCAGTACGTACAGGAAAGATTGCCATGTTTGAGTTTGTTATATATGATCATTTTCCAAGACTACTTGGAAAAATTATACACCTTCATTTATTTCACTATTGACAGGAGATACTTCTGAGGGAGTCAACTTTTTCTACTGTAGGCTTCTAAAATGGGGAGAGGAGGTAATTTTACTGTTTCATCGGCTCCCAATTTTCTTCTTTCTATATTTCTAGACTATGGATCATCATCATTCCGATCACTGCTGCTGTATCTACCACTTTTTTATTTCTTGCTTCCAAGATATCTGTAAATAGGTTGCATTTGCTGAAACCTGCAGCACAATTAGCTTCGTTCGAAATTCACCACCATGCATCAGTCGCACTATCTTATAATATTTATTCCAAAGGTTTTTGAACCCATATTGATCATTAATGAAAAGTTATACTTGTTTATTACCATCGATGAACGAACGAAACGCAGTCATAAATGGAGAGAGTAAAAGACGCTAGCATTAACCCTACATTTCTCAACAACACATAGCACGTTCCACTAAACGTTCGCGGCGCTCGTAAACGACCCAAAATTGCCCGCGAATTTCAAAATATTTCATAGGCGATGTGAAAAAAATAGCAAACTGAAAATAACGTTTTTCGGATCCCGAAAGAATACAGTGACAGGTAAATACTACGAATTTCATTTGAAAATAAAAATAAGACTCAAGTAGGGATCAAACTGGAATTCATATAAATATTTTTGACATTGAATGATGTACAATGGACGAACATTTTTAACATCCAATGGATGTCCATGTTCACATCGCATAATGAACATCCATTCAATGTCCATATGACGTTTGGACTTGAGATGGACCTAAAATGGACGTCCAATGGATGTCGTGTGTTCTATGGGTAACTAGCAAGTAAAACACATAAAAATACAGATACATTAAATAAGTAAATAGATGTTACAGTAAAGACACAAAGTTCTTCTTCTTCTGTTGGGTTTTGGTTTTCTGACTCTTCCGTGTCAATTTCACTCCACTAGGTATACTTGTTTTGGATGTCTTTGATTTTCAGGATGGGGTATTGGATAGGTATATTAATAGTTGATTTATGATGTAAGTTACTCACTTGAATTTTAAATTTTACTGAAAAAAGTCACTTATTAATTTCCGAACATGTTCAAAATGGAATATAATTTGATTGTATCATTTGGGATTTTAAATTTTCATATTGCTATTTGATAAAAATTTGTTTAGAATTTTAATAGTGTCTAACTTGGGTTTGTTAATATTGTTTTATCTGTATATGGGGTTTGGAATCCTATTTTAACAATTCATATAGAGTTCATCCACATTGTGCTTATTGTCCTCACATTCAAAGAAAAATGATTGGATATCTCCAATTTTACCAATATTCGCATAAATTGAGTCTTTTGATTTTTATTTTGGTACAAATATGCCGGAAGCCAACAGTGTCCAATTCGGAGTCTTATATGAAGTAAGATTTTCTCGAATAGATTGGCAAGTGAAAAACCATGGTTTGTCCTGAATTCTAGGCTGAATATCATTGTAGGTATCTCATACCTTACTTTAGAAGTTTCGTCCCAATATTGTTTGAAATTAATTTTATTGTTTTTTATGTAGGTAATAAATCCTATGTTGTATGGAGTTAATTTTGAATGGAGTGGTAGCTTGTTTGCAATGTGATCAGCTTTCTCATTCTCTCAATTTTTATGTCCTGAATCCATCCCACTTTTATATAAAATTGCTTTTTGAAGTTCAAAGCCACATTTCTTTTATTATTTTATTATACCAGATATTAACATTAACCTTGCTGAATTTATTTTTAGTCCTATAATTGCACTTTTGGAGTCTTGTTGATAATATATCGGTCAGGATCATTCCTACTCAATACCATTGCAAAGTATATTGCTGTGAGTTCAGCTGTCAATATGGATGATTCTTATGAATAATTCCTCCCTTTTCTAATTTTGTGAGGGATGAATATTCCAAACGATGTTTTTTCATCGATTTGGATCCATCTGTGAATATTGTTTTATAGTTGTTTTTCACTTATCTTTTTGTATTATGCTCTATAAATTTGATGTTATTGTAGCTGAATATTACCAGATTTCCCAAAAAACCTATATTTTTCGATTATGTCAAAATTGTAGTGATACATATCTAATGGAAATGAAAAATAATATATGATTATCATTCAAAGAGAGTATTTGATTGAAAGGGGGATCTAGGATTCTGCGATTGATGAATATAGTATGCTGTTTTTAATGATGGATTTATTTGTAGGATGTGATGTACCCTTTAAATTCCCGGAACTTTTTGTGATTGGATTAAAGCTTGACTGATAATTGTTTGATATGAAAGAGAGCTAGGATATAACATTATGTTTAATATCTATGGAAGTTGATTTGCCTCAACTAAAATAGCATTGTTGGATGATGCTTGTCATCAATCCCATGCAAATTCTAAGAGATTTGCTCTGTAGACTCGCTAATTTTTAAGATTATTTTTACTGGTATTTCCATATATTAACAGAGATAATTTATTCTTGAGGCTATTAGAGCATTATGTATGTTATTTATGATTTTTGGTCCGCACTCTAACTTACCTTTTGCAAGGTATCTTAGAATGTTCAAGGATTTATTACATTTTGAAATTACTTCTGTAAATATGAGGTTTCCATATGTCAAAGTTTTCTATCCAATAATATTAGCTCCTAACATTCTGAATTATTCCAATTTACTGACTTTTAAATTTTGATTGGTGGAGATCTAACATTTCTTGTTGATGAGATTTAGAGAATATGATGTATCTTGATCGCTCCTAAAGTTTATGTCCTATCCACGATCATCATCCATACACATCAACGGGAACTCATGAATTATGACACAATGTCCACCCAGTATGTTCTGTGTATCCCATGTAATGAAACACAAAATGTAAAACGTACAAGTAACTGTCCCAACAATCCCAAACCCAAGATCCCCAGTCCCTAAATACAAGGAAACACAGTCCCTGACAAACGTATCTTCCCTACCCAAATTACAAACGTTTTTGCTCATAACCTCAGTTCAGCAAAATAACCTGAGGTGAAATGTGCCATAATAAGTCTTAATCTACCCAAAACAGTCGCACAATCTCAAACTTAGATAAATTAAAAAGGGGATTCAGTGGTTCTTCCCTTTCTCCGAATCCATATTGGTTAATTGGTAGACAGTTATTGAATTAATCCACCACATTCTAGGCGGAACTTCATTAATGCTTCAAAGAGTTTTTTATGCAGGATGTTAGGCTATTGGTCTATAATTATTAGTATCATTTGATCTTACTTTGCTTTTAATATAGGAATTAAAATAATTTTCTTATTTTGAGGGTCAATTTTATTTTACCCAAATGTCGTAAAAGTTTGGCGTTTTATGTAAATGCATGTTTTGGTAAATTTTATCATTTTATGTGATGTTATTCGCTCGGGGAGGAATCTTTTCATTTTTTCTAGAGTGCTTTCTCACCTCGTATTCTCCTGTGAATATATAATTTATGTCTTTGTTTGATTTCTATATTTTCACTAATGACTGCTTGATTCTGACATTGACTGGCAAAAATTTGCTGAGAAGCCCCTCATAAAATTGTTTAGGTCTTTTAAATATTTCGACGGGATGGTTTCGAAAAAGGGGACTAAGAAATTTTTTTTTTCCACACCAGGATATGTCCGTTTCTCTTGAGAGCGATTCTGTAAAAAGTTTAAATGTTTTGGGATTTCTTTTTTTGAATATTTTCCGATTTAGCAATTCTTTTAAGTTTCAAATAATTTGCTGATTAGAATTTTCTTTTGTATTCCTTGAATTTTTTTTCTTTTTAGATTTCCAGGCATTCCTCACCCCACCATGGGGAGTTGATAACTTTGCATTTTGCTATTGTTATCTATTTTGGGAGTCCCTTGTTCTAACCTTGATTTATTTAAAATGAACTGATCATAAGAGTTATTGCTATAGTTTCTATTATCTGCTCAAACTTTATCCAATAAATTTTATGGCGATTGTATCTTTTACCTGAATTGGGAATCGAGTGATTGAATTTTCTGTTGAGAGATTGGGACTTAGAGGGGAAAATTTGGATCTGATTCAAAAGTGCGTTCCAGTTGTGCAATAAACTACTTGTGAAAATTTTTGGGGGATGTAATCATGAGATCTAGACCTTATAGATTTCAGAGCTAAAAGTAGGTTGTATATCGTTGTTGATTATCATATTCCCTCTATTATGGAATTTAATTTTTTCCCCACCTCTGTTATTTTTATACGATTTTTCCCAGTTCTTGTGATGGAAATTGAAATCCCACAGATAATAAACTTTTCGTATCTTAGAATTGTTTAAAAAATTTAAAAATTTCACTGTAATATCAGCTAAAATTTAAAATGAGATTATAGAATGTCTTTAATTTTCCCAATTAAGCTCACTTGTTAGGTATTTGAAAATTATTTGAGGTAACCTCAAATCTAATTCCATTTTTATTTGGGATCCCTGTGCCTTCCTTTCCATCATCCCTTTTAAAGGAGATAGGATCTGTAATTTTTTGATGTTTAAATTTCCAAATTTTGGGTTTTCCCCATTTCAGTTTCATATTATGTCCGGGTTGTTTGTATCTATATATTAATAAATTTTTATTTCTTGAATTGAAACTTTTTAATGTTCCAATTTAAACTTTCATCTGTTAAAAAGGAGTTTTCCTCGTCTGGGAAAAGGGGCTAGTTCCTATGGATTTCAAGAAATATTTGTGGATATTTTTTCGCTGATCTAAATCATCTCTATTTTTTCTTTTTGAACCACCGAAGTAGAGTTCCCCAAAAGAAAAAATTTATATAAATACTAGTTGAGGGTTCTCTGTAGTGTCCATCCTGTTGGATCAAACATTGTTTATGCTCATCTTCTTAAATCTTTTATATGGTCTATGTTCTGTTTTTATTTTTTTTAAAAATTTTCTAACTGCGAATTGATGTACTTTTTGGGAATTTTTTATAGTTTGAGAATTTTTGGGCTTTTACTTTATGGTAACTGATTGTCGATATGTGAATTATTGATTTCGGTAGTACAGGAAAATTTACTTACGTGAAGTTGTGATGATTATTTGATTGATTATTATTATTGTTATATGATGGGATTAACTGAGATGTTCAAAAAAGTTAGATTTCTTTCCCCCAAATTTTTTTATCCTATTTTGCGATTGAATTTGGGATTTTTCGATTTTTAAATTTACTTCTGGGTTATTCGTTAAATGGTTCTATTACAATATAAATAAAGATTTTTGATCTGGTGAAGATTTTTTGTGATTTTCGACATCTGGGGATCTGGTTTTGCTTTTTCAAAGTGCCTTGGTGTGGCTATATCTTGAGTACTATGAATTGTATTACTGAGAATTATAAGGGAAGTTTCAAAGGAAAGAATATATATATATATATATATATATATATATATATATATATATATATATATATATATATATATATTTAGATGGAGGTTTTTTTTCCTCGAAGAGTAATGAGAATAACTGTATATCTTTTTTTAAATTGATGATACATCATTATTTGTATATTTTTAAGTCTTTTAACATGAATTACTTTTTTTATTGTTTAAAGTTTTTTTGTTGTTCCCTTTAGTTCTTCTTCAGTGAAGTTTCTAAAAAATTCTTTGACAATCTTTGATGTCATAAGGTTATTGGGATAGATGCTTTGAGCTTATGTGAATTAAGAAATATTTTGTCATCGATTAATTTGTTAACTTCTTCTTTTTTTTAAATTTAGGGATTAATCTGTTTTTCCCCTTCTTTCATTTTGTCTGGGTTGTGACCTACTGATGAAAAAACTTCCCACCGCTAGATTTTATAAATATCCTATATTATTGTCTTTTGACTCGACATATATATTATATGGTCCAAAATCGTTTATTTATATTTATATAAAAATTTAATTAAAAAATTTTTTTTTTCTCAAATTGAAAAGTACAGTTGTTGGTAAGTTACAATGTACAAAATTGGGAAAAATCAACAAAACCAAAAAGTATATTAAGTATATAGATACAAGAGTACAAAGTCCCAAAACAAGACTAACAAGTAAATTTTATTAATTGAGTAATTTATCATCATATCATTGATGATGGTAAAAGTCACCTATATTAGAATATGAATGAGCTTTCACTCAGTCTGAAATTTAAGTTTCGATAAATTCCGAAAAGTGTAACAGTTCATTTGAAGCAGCAGTTTCTTCAGCCTATATTTAAAAAAATGAAAACCCTCGGAGAATCCAATATTTTCGGGGAAGTATATTGTAGAATTTAACCCATTAAAATCTACATTTTTTCCATAACAATTGCCCATAAAAGTTTTTGACACCAACAGACCCTTGGAACGAGTATTGGGGTTTCGCGTTGATATGGTTGAAAGATGGTTTTTGTTTATATACATATGAAGACTAGAATATATGTGCTTTGACTGTCAGAATATTCAGTTCTTTAAATGCATTTCTGCATGACTCCCTGTATCCTAGTTGAGCAATTATTCTTACTCATATTTTGAATTAGGAATACCTTTGCACGTGGCTGTCCAGTGCCTAAATTCAGAATTCCATAACGAATGGGAATGAAAATTGCGTGATACAAGGTTTTAATACATTGATACTACAATGGTTAGACATAAAACAATGGAGTAGCAACATTTTTCAATCTTACAGAGTGCATCAATAGGGGGATGCATGATAGTTTTCTGGTCCAAACTTGGAGTATATTTACTGTTTAACTGGCTTACATTTCATTATTTATAGGTATATAAATATTGTTTGGATTATAGAGAATATGATGATATTATTTTTTTTGTTTTTGTTATTTTTAAATTATTCTGTTCACCAAAGATTTATTTTACTGTATATATTCGGGTTTTCCTAAACTTCCATATTTTCTTCTATTATTAGTATGTTGGTTATCTGGTAACTGAAAAAAATGTTGAGGTGTTAAGTAATGAATGTTTAAGATCGTTAGCAAACACCAAGAAGAATAATGGACCCAGTTTAAATTTGAGGTACACCCTCAATTTCTAGATTCACTCACAATGTGCATTCCCCAAATTTTGCCCTCTTTTGTCTCCCTTTCTTTGAGAAAATGATGTAATAAGTCATGTGGTCCCCCCTATACCTGATCTGAATAGTTTTAAAAAGTAACAATTCATGGTCTAAAAGTCGAAGGAAGAGAAAGCTGGAAGAGAATTGCCCACTTTTTCCAGGGATTTAAATTTTGGGTTTGGGAAAAACAAAGAGCTGATTCTACTTTTTGACTTGGGGAACCTAGCTGTGATGGCGACATATTATTGTTCTCAAAGAAGTGGTTATTGTCTTTTATATTTAAAATTCAAAATGGTTTAGAGAGACTTGACAGCAAACATGCCTATAGTTATCTAAATTGTCCTAACCTTTTGATAGGCATACTGTTTGAGTTTCAAATTGTTTGGGTAGATTCCCCCGAAGAAGATAAATTTATGAGGAAAGTTGGCAAAAGTCTATACCGACATTTCTTCAGAGGTTGTTGGAAATATAGTCATAGCCACAGGATTAGAGTTTTTAGTTGTGAAAAGCTCTATTACATCATTCTCCCCACAGCCGCCATGAAGAAGTTTTTTTTACGTTTGAGGACATTGTCCCCAAGAAATTTTTTAATCATTCTGTTTATCTCAAAAGTGTTTTCAAGAAATTTTCTTTAAATTTTTCAGCTAGCATTGTATCTTGATATTATGATTGATTGTTAATGTTTTTGTTGAGCCAGCCATTGATTGCTTGACTTTCCTTCTTATTCTATTTGCCCCTATAGAATCTTTGTTGTTACTAAATCTGTTTTTGTCTTTTTATTTTTTTCTTCACTAGAAAGTGTAGGTGTTTTTTCCCTTTTGTTTGACTTTTTGCTTTTGAATAATTAAATCTGAAACTATTTTTTTAATGTTTAATCATCATATCATTTTCTTTTTTTAAGGAAATATCCTTCACTGAATCATTAAATTTGTTATAAACTCATTGTTAACGTCATTTCTGATATAATACTATTCATATTTGTGGATTGAAACCTTGAAACGTGAAACTCAAAGTTGCTCACCGCTTCCCGGTAGTAGGTGATCTAATAATTAGTTTTTATATTTGGAAATAATGTCTGATTTGCACTACCCTGATTTACCGGGGTTTTATCCCCATTTTTACTCTTAGTTTGACCGTTAGTCACGTTCCTCCTATTAATAAGCAAGTGAGAATTGAATTCAGTTATTCGGAGTAGCACGTACGCTAAGATGCGTCTGAATTTCGTGGATACTCAAATTATATTCCGATTTGTGCGAATTACCTGCTATATAATTATTAATGGTTCAAGTGAGATAATTTTATCCACTTACTTGTTGGTAGGTGATGAAAGGAAACTTTTAAAATCTGAGTGTCAGATGATTCGATGCTTATACTCTAGCCGATCATATATAAAAAACTATTTTCCCTAAAACGATACGAAACGAAACATTGCATAAGGATTATTAGGATTACTATCGTTTCGACATCCACGTCTTAATGTACGAAGGTTTTCACGACGTTTGAATGCTTGTATCTGCAATCGTCTTCAGGTGAATACTGACAAGCAGGTGCTACTTACCAATTTATATGACTGTCGGCGCAATGATGCGCGTGCAATTCCGCCATGTGCAGCGGTGCGTGTAATTTCGAACGTGCAGACATCTGAAGAGCAACAACAAAGCACAGTGATCTGCCTTCCGTACACTGGGAGGTGTTCCGAGAAGATCAGAAGGATCGGAAACAAGTTCAACATCAAGAGCTGCTTCCAATCCGGCAGTACTTTACGGAGTTTCCTGACCAAGACCAAACCTGACAAACAAAAATGAAATCAGTAAGAATTGCATTTATGAAGTTCCATGAATGCGGAGATCTTAAGCATTGGAGTGACAAAGAGACCGTTATCGGTAAGACTAGATGAGCACAAGACATGGACTCAGCGTGAGAAACATCAAAATCGGAAATCGCTGACCACGCCTGGACTGAGCACCATCGAGTTCTATGGGACGACGCAAGTGTTCTACATAGAGAGGAGCATTGGTTCAAACGAAAGTTCAAAAAGAGGCCGCCTACATCGAAGCCAATAACGCCTTTAGTCAACCGCGTTGAGATCAAGAAACGTATGGAAACCTCTGATTGCTCTTTCTGGCGGGCTGCAGATGAAAACTTCACGCACCACCACACCGCGCGCGGAAATTACACGCACCGGCTGCACATGGCGGAATTGCACGCATCATTGCGTCGACAGTCATATAAATTGCAAGTAGCACATAAACTTGTCAGTATTCCACCACCTGAAGGCGATTGCAGATACAAGCATCTGAAACGTCGAAAACCTTTAAATACATTAAGACGATGGATGTCCGAAACGATAGTAATCAAGTTACCACATCGTCTACAACCTTCAAACAAACATTGCATACATCGACTGACCGAAAATGGTATAGGGGGTACGTGTAAATTCGAAAAACTCAAAGTGATCCTATTGAACTGACTTTGGTAACTTCGCACGCTTAAATAAGATTTGGCGTCTAGAATATGGCTGGCTCGCTATTGGTCGGAATGTTAACTCAAACTACTTACTTTAAAATTTCAATTTTTTCAGGTAACATGAACCGAACAGATGAGGATACTTCCCCAATCAATCTCTAATCCCCCACAAAGAAAGTGACAATATATAGCCAGAAATCTAGTTGTATGCCATCCGTAGCCGGAATATAGTTGTTTGGCCATCCGTAGCCGTGGGAATATAGCTGTTTGGCCTTCCGTAGCCGGGAATATAGTTGTTTTGAGAAAAACTAACCATAGTGAAAAAACTTGGGTAAGTATTAACTAAACTAAACGAACGAAACATTGCATAAGGGGCTACGTGGTAAATCTTCGAAAACTCAAAATGGTCCTATCGATCTGCGGTTTTCACCAGAATGATCGAAATTGACGTAGATGCCGAAAATGTGGCTCCATGTGGTAGCCAGATCGACTGATTGCCGAAATGCAAAAACTCAAAAAACTTTTTTCTAATTCGAGAACGGTGATAGATAAAGCGATTCTGCGAACGCCAATCGATTCAGAAGGGTCAAGTTAGTCTTGGTAATAGAGTTTAAGATCGATCGAAAACAAATTCGACCGAAAACGGCAAAAAGGACGCTTAACAAATGTACCAACCATATTCATCACCAACACAACCACCAACGCCTTGAAAAGAGGCTTATTTTTTTCACTCATTTCCCCAACAGCATCATACATCTTATATGGCACTTCATGCCCAAATACCCCAGAGGGTTAACAGTAATTGGTCCCTATCCTAATTGGGTATAATGTTAACTTAAAACTACTTACTTAAAATTTAAATTTCCATTGAAAATATGAACCGAACAGATGATACTTCTCAATCAATCTTCAATCCCTCAAAGAGTGACAATATATAGCCAGTAATCTAGCTGTATGCCATCCAGCTGAATATAGCTGTTTGGCCATCCGTAGCCGGGAATATAGCTGTTTACCTTCTGGTAGCCGGGAATATAATTACTTTTTTAAGAAGAACGAACCATAGTAAAAAAAACTTGGATAAGTATTAACGATACGATACGATGTTCACAACCACCAACGCCTTGATAGTTGTTTTTTAAGAAAAAACGAACCATATCAAAAAAAACTTGGGTAAAGTATTAACGAAACTAAACGAGACGAGACGTGTATTTTTTCAATTTCATTTCAAATACATCATATGATCTTATATGCACTTCATGCCCAACAATCTCCAGGAGGGTTAATACAATTGGTCCCTATCCTAATTCATATAATGTTAACTTCAAACTACTTACTTTAAAATTTAAATTTTTTCAGGTAACATGAACCGAAATAGGATGATACTTCTCAATCAATCTCAATCCCCTCAAAGAGCATTACCATATAGCCAGAAAATCTAGCTGTATGCCATCCTAGCCGGGAATATAGCTGTTTGGCCTTCCTGTAGCTGGGAATATAGTTGTTTTTAAGAAAACGAACCATACTAAAAACTTGGAGTAAGTATTAACAGAAACTAAACTAAACTGAAACAAACATTGCATAAGGTAAATCTTTGAAAACTCAAAGTGGTCCCAATTGATCTGCGGTTCTCTACCAAAATGATTGAAATCGACGTAGATTCCGGAAAATGGCCTATGTTGCAGCCAGAGCGATCGATTGCCGGAATGCAAAACCGGAAAACTTTTTCTAATTCGAGAACGGTGATAGATAAAGCGTTTCAAGTGAACGCCAATGATTCAGAAGGGTCATTGACATTGACTTAATAAGTTGATAATGCAATAATTTTTTAAAATCGTATTCAAATTTAACCCTAATCCTGATATAAATATTGTCATCAAGTACAAATAATAATAAGTACATTAAATTTTCAGAAAAAGAATAATTAAAACGAATTCACTAATAAACCCCGGCTGTAACTAAAGTAGAAGAAATGAACTAAAGACGAAATAGGGTAGAGCTGCTATATAAGGTAGTCAAGCACAGTGCTGAATTTGAGCACTTTTGTTATTGCAGCTAGAACAACTAAATAATTAATTAATTCCATAATTAAACTACCTTATTATGTCTAAATAAAAATATGGAATGGAATGCAAAAACCGGAAAAACTTTTTTCTAATTCGAGAACGGTGATAAATAAAAGGATTCTATGAACGCCAACGATCCAGAAGGGTCAAGTTAGTCTTGGTATCGAAGTTTAACAGATCGATCAAAATAACAAATTGACCGAAAAATGGTATAAGGGGGCTTACGTGGTAAATCTTCGAAACTCAAAGTGGTGTATTAGTAACAATATCGTCAAAGAAGTTAGCTTAGGTAATGCAGGATTTAATTTGAACAATTATAATAAAATGCAAAACGGTTACTGTAATAGCTTTCAAAAATCATTTCGGCATCAGAAATCAATTTGAAAATGTTTGCCCACCCGTAGGTGCAGAGAAACCGATATTTATTTACAACCCTCAAAGGAAGCGCCGCCGAGAAAAAAGATCACAAGTTGTTTTTCGGTAGAACCGGATATCGAAGTTTTGAACGAAATTTGGCGAAGAGATACGCGCGACTTGATCATTTTATGTTGAACGTCGTCGAAGCTATGTCCCCGTAAATGTAAAATGGTCATTCACCGTTGAAGGTAGGAATTTTCGTTTTGCCTGTCTTGCTAAGCAGCCCCATTTTCGGAGCTGAACTTTGAAAATTCATTGAAGGATCATAACAATGTAGCTTAAATCTTAATTTTAGATTTGCTGGCCATTTTTCTCAACCCTATCACAAATTTCATATTGAGAAGAGTTACGCGGGTCACATATCCGCAAATTCCATTGCCAGGAAACTTCCTACGGGATAGGATCCTTACACACGTTGAAAAATTATTTGGGGAACAAATAAAACCGTCATCACCCAGAACAATCTCAAAGCAACAGTCGTTGCATACCATACCAGTCAACAGAAAGGAAGGCTAAGGCAAAAGCCCATAAGGTTAGATCTTTCCATTTAATATCACCAAAGTACCAGTCCTACCTAGTCAATTTTATGACAAGATACATCCAGACGTTCCAGTATTATAATTTTTCCTATCATTATTTTTAATATAGTTTAGCTGAGCTCAGCTAAAACTGTATTTCACTACAAACAAAAAGTGTAAACCAAATATATGGGTACCAAAAGTAAATTGTAAATGAACTTTGACTTTGCAAATCCTAAATAATTCCAATTCATCTATGTTGTATGAAAAATCATAGTAGTAAATCATTGAACCCATCATATAGTTTAATATATAACATGTTATTTTTTTTCGGTTCTTTGTTCTGCCTTAAACCAAGGGGGGCCCCAAATAGAAACAAAAAATCATTTATTCAAATCTAGTAACATCATGCCTATTAGAACCACGCCCGCTCCCGAACTATAAAGAGAAGCCAACCCCAAATTGTGCCCTGTGACGAAAAGAAAAAGCAGGGTCACAGTGGTCCTATCGATCTGCGGTTTTTTCCCCAAAAAGATGGAAATTGGGCGTAGATTCCGAAAAATGTGGCCCATGTGGTAGCCAGATCGATCGATTGGTCGTGAAATGCAAAAACCGGAAAAACTTTTTCTAATACAGACGGACGAGACGTATTTTTTCACTTCCCTTTCAACAGCATCATACATCTTATATGGCACTTCATGCCCAAATACCCCAGAGAGTTAACAGTAATTGGTCCCTTTTCCTAATTGGGTATAATGTTAACTTAAAACTACTTACTTAAAATTTCAAATTTTTCAGGTAACATAAAACCAACAGATGATACTTTCAATCCCCCTTTGGGGAGTGACAATATATAGCCAGAAATCTAGCTGTATGCCATCCGTAGCCGGGAATATATTGTTTGGCCATCCCGTAGCCGGGAAAATAGCTGTTTTTGGCCTTCCGTAGCCGGAATATAGGGGGGTTTTAAGAAAACGAACCATAGTAAAAAACTTTAAGTATTAACGAAAAAAAAAACTAAGCTTTAAAATAAACGAAACATTGCATAAGGGCTACGTGGTAAACCAAAAATCAAAGTGGTCCCACCGATCTGCCGGGGAAAGCAAAACCGGAAATACTTTTTTTTAATTGGAGAACGGTGATGATAAAGCGATTCTGCCAATGTCAATCGATTCAGCCAATGTCAATCGATTTTGAAGGGCGTTTGTCTTGGTTCGAATTTAGGAACGATCGAAAAAATAATTCGACCGAAAATGGCATAAGGTACATGGTAAATCTTCGAAAACTCAAAGTGGTCCTATCGATCTGCGGTTTCCACCAAAATTACCCAAATTCGACGTAGATTCCGGAAAATGTGGCCAATGTGGTAGCCAGATCGGGTCAATTGGCCGTGGAATGCAAAACCGGAAAAACTTCACATCTTCATGCACTTCCCTGCCCAAATACCCCCCGGGGGGTTAAAAGTAATTGGTCCCATCCTAATTGGGTATACTGTTAACTTAAAACTACTTTTCTTTAAAAATTTTAAATTTTTTTAGGTATCATGAACCGAAACAGATGATGGTTGGGGTTTGGGTTTGGGGGTTGGTTGGTTGGTTGGTGGTTAGTTTGGTTTACGAGCCAGAGACAGGGTTGGGACTTAGCTTCCTTGACACTGCGACCAGCTGGGGTCTATTGTATCACTCTGTCGTCAGTGGTTCCTCATTCAAACAGGTTTGTGCCTTTAATTAGGTCAAGAAGCCTGTTGATAAGGTTCTTTGGATTCATGCCTGTTTCCGGGGTGATCTCTCCAAAGGTTCTTTTTGTCGTTTTCCACTTAGGGGGTCACAGTCGAAGATTAATATTTAGAGGCTGTTTCCTCCTCTTCATAACACAGCCTATGGTGTTTAGGTGTTTTTTGGCCCCCAGTGTCCAGTCAACAGACCTATTTATTATACGAGCCTTCGTTCTGTTCAAGGGGGTTTTTAAAGGGCAGCCGTCAGGGTCCGGTTTGATGCCCTACCATGACT
>JAFIRS010005974.1:0-45290 GCA_018342105.1 Gonioctena quinquepunctata | reverse complement strand
ACTCCCCTAGTTCCCAAAAGAGGCATTCCCAAGATAAACCGTCCTGAAGATGTCTGGAAGAGTCTCCCAAACCCAAAGAGATACTATGGTGGAGGGGGAATCGGTGGATCTAGCAATTCCAAAATTGTCCTGTGGTATTGATGGGTTGGACTGGAGAGTCATAAGTATGGGGGGGCGATTTTCCCAGATCCAGCGGCGTCAAGTTTTTTGGTTTTTCGAACCCTTTTACGACCGACCCGGAAGACCTTGGGGGTTTTTACTTCCATCGAACTTCAGGGTTTCCCAGATATGGGGTCATGCGGATATCGTCACACAAAAAGGGGATGAAATTTCGGGACAAAAATGTCTTTAAGAAAGGGGCAATGTAACACCCCCCTGGGGCCCGGCCCTTCGCCTACGTGGCCATGGGAAAACGATGAAATCACCCCGGAGATATTCGGGAACCACCCAGTCCCGCTCTTCCCAAAAACCAAGGGTCAATATTGGAAAAAATTTTGGAACATCCCGTCCCCCAACCCCCGAATTCGAAACATCGAGAATGCTGTATCAAATAAATAAGGCAAACCTAAAATTGGAGTAGCACAGTCTGAAGGGAAGGCCCATACCATCGGGGCTATACAGTGGCGAAAGAAATTAAAATTAAGTTGTAGATTAAGTGAAAAATAAATTAGTTAAACCAAGTTAAGTTTTTTTACGTTACTTTAAAGGGGTTGTAGATTTTTGTGAAATAAATTATTTAAACCAAGTTAAGTTTATTTACTTTTTAAATATCATTTTGAGTTTTGGGAAATCGTTTTTTTTTATATTTTGGGTTTTAAATTACTACAACGGTTAAAAAATGTTAACCTACCCCCTATAATGACAAAGTACCTATATAAGTAAAACTGAAAACCTTGCTTTCCCCAACCAACTGTAGTTGCACATATATATCATTTTAGGTTTTAAATGGTTTATTTTTCTTTATATTACTTTGGGGTTTTTAAATTACTACAACTGGTAGAAATGTTATATACATAATGACAAAAGTATATAAGTAAAACTAAAAACCTTGCATTCTACCAACTGTAGTTGCACAGATAAATCTTTTTGAGATCCTCAGCATCCTTTATTCTTATATACTAAGTCAAGTTTAAATTGGTAAATCTTTTCACAGAGTTTAAGCATCTTTCTTTTTTTTCCCCTTTTTTTGACATTTCTTTTTTTTCGGTAGGCTTAAATTAAAACCTTGCTTAAAAAAATTTTTGGCTTCATAGATAAACCTTTTTAGGTTTAGCATTTTTTATTCTTCTAAAATTAGGGGGGGGGTTTTAAAAACTCTTTTTGGTAGGTTTTTGAAATTCTTGTATTAGACACTGGGTTTTCCGCCGCAAAAACGTTCACGACGGCTTTGGGCCCCAAATTTATACGTAATATAAACATAGAGGCCATAAAACGAAAAAAAATATTGACAGCGCAAAATTTTAAACCCAAAGTATTGGTTTTTGTAAAAAAGGTGTGAAACTGAAAAAGGGGGTTTTTTTTAACACGCTTTTTTTAAAAACTTCCCAAGCTAATCAAATTTTACAAGTTTTTGACCCATTCAAGTGATCCGATGAACGTGAAATTTGGCATGTGTTCATAGTTCCCGTGACAATATTATGGAATATTTTTAGAGAAAAAAAAAAAGGGGGGGCCCCAAAAATTTTGGGGGTTTTAGTTTTTTTTTGGTTCCCGGGTCGATTTTAAAATTGGTATGTGGGGTTTTTCAAGAAAAATTTTTTTTTCAAAAAATGGCGGTTTAAGATGGCCGAGGGGTCTCGGGGAAAAAATGGTGGGTTCTATTCAAAATTGGTATGTAAAAATTTTAGGGTTTTTTGAAAAATTTAAGAAGGGTGCAGAAAGGGTTCGGCGAAAAAAAAACTTTTTTTTGTTTTTTACAAACATTTGCTTAAAAGTCTCCAAAAAAATAGACCCCAAAAGCCCAAAAAATAAAAAAAAAAGGGTCAAAAATATTATTTATATTTTATTGTATTTTTAAAAAAAAATGGGAAATTTTTCCTATTACCGTTAAAAGAGAAGAATAGAGAAGGAAAACCCCGAGACACCTTTAAAAATTTGCAATTTTAAAATTATAGGATGAGAAATTTTTTTAAAAAGGGGTTTTTAAACCCAAAATTTTTTGTTATATATTTCAAGTTTAAAAAATAAATATTTTAAAATTTTTACGTGTACTTTGGAAGTAAATCAAAAAGGGGAATTATTACGACAAAAAAAATTTTCCCCTATAATTCCTCGGGGGGTTTTTCCCCCGGGGAAAAAAAAATTCCCAAAATCACTTGTTTTGCCATGGTAAGGGTTTTTAAAAAAAAAGGGTCATGATTGGTTTTAAACAGGTTGGTTAAAAATTTTTTGTAAAAATTCCTCCATAAAATTCAATTGAAGAAAATTTTTTTTTTGGGGGGGGTTTAAAAAAATTTTCCCCCAAAAAATACTTCCCGGGGAATTTTTTTAAAAAAAAACCAATTCCCAAAAAAATTTAATTTTCTAAGCTAGGTGATAAAAATTTGAGAGAAGTAGTAGGTTTCTTTTTTTCCCCCTTCGTGTTTTTTTAAAAAAACGGGAAAATTTGGGCCCCTTAAAAAAAATTGGGCCCCGTATTTTTTTGGGAAAAAAAATCAACAATCCCAAAAAAAAAATTTTTAAATTTTTTTTTTTAAAAAAAATGGAAAAGGGGTTATTTTCCCAAAAAGGGGGTTTTTGGTACAAAAAGGAAAAAAAAAGGGGTTTAAGATAACGTGTTGTAGGAAAGAGAGGGGGGGGTTTTTTTTGGAAAAATTTTAAATTCCAAAACAAAAAATTTTTTTTTCCTATCTTTTTTTTGAAAATTTTCCCCAAACCCCAAGGACTCCTTTTCGAGATGAAACTCATGTTTAGTAGAAATAATATTCAATGATTAAAAAAATATGAATAGAATATATTGTTTTTTGGGAAAAATTTTTAAAAAATGAAAAAAATTCGGAAAAAAAAAAAGGGGGCCCCAAAAATGAAAGGTTCGATTTTTTTTTTTTCAGACCGTATTTAGCAGGAAAAAATTTTCCCTTGGGGTTGTAGTCCGAAACAACATTTTTAAAAAAAATTTTCCCGAAACAAAACCCCAAAAAAAAAAAAGTTCCATCCACAAACCTGGTTCAAATGAAAAAAAAAAAAAATTTGGGTTTAAACCGTGTTTTTACAAATGGGAAAAGTTTTTTGAAATATTGTCAATCAACCGGGGAAAACCAAAAAAACGTTTCTAAGTAGAACCCAAAATTCGGATGAAATAATATTGACAAGGCTTCATGTGTGGGGGGATTTAAAAACGATTTTTGATTCTTTGGGGGTTGCTATAAAAAAAGTCAAACCTCCCCTCATTTTTAGGGGAGTTATTCCCCCTTTATATAGGCTCCGGGAATAGTACCAACTTCCCGAAAAAACCCAAAAAGGTTCATCCCAAAAAGGGACACTTCAGCAGAGGCCTCCTTTTAAAATTAATCTTCCCCTCTTGTGAATTTTTTATTTCTATTATAGTTTACCCATCATTTTTTTTTTTCTCAAAAAGCCTTTTTTAAATTTTGGGGGAAATTTAAAATATCAATGTTTTCATTGTTTAAAAAAGAAAATTTTAGGAAAAATTTTTTTTAGTGATAAAACGTCTTCTCCTTTTTATACTGATAAAACCACCAGTTTTGATTTGAGGTTGTTTTGCGATAAAAACCACACTATGTTTTCATTGTCTGAAGAAAAAAACCCATCAGATCAATTTTATAAATGATAAAACGTCTTCTCCGCTTTTATACTTTATAAAACCACCGGGAGATTTGAAATTGTTTTCGATAAATGTCATTATATGTCAACGCGTTTAATTCATATATTTTATATAATTCAATTCCTAGAAGGAAACAGGGGAAAGCAAAATTGATCAAATAAGGGTTTTGGCACTCACACAGTGATATACCCTTTTTTTGCCTTTAAATAGGCCCAAATAAGGCGGGTTTAAAGATTTAAACCCCCTATTCTGCGACAATGAATAAATTTTGGGAATAGTGGTTGGGGAACCAGACTGTCCCCCAAAGTCAACCAACGTCTTGCGCGGTTCTTACTTGGATGGGTGAGCCGGGTTCGTTGAATTTTGCCATTTTTTTTAAAGATCCTTTGATCAAATTTTTATCTATTCAATAATTCGATAATCAATAGAACCACTTTTTCCTTTTTTAGAAATGTCTCGAAAAGCTCAGTTTGATTCCCAAACAGTGGATCTTTTTTTCAAAAAACAGTTCCAACTACAATAATTTTTATTTCATATTGAAAAAAATTATATATATATATATATATATATATATATATATAATTTAAAAATTATATATAAAAATATATATATATATATATAAATATATTTTAAGTTTTTTTTGGGGAAAATGCTCTTGAGTGTGAATAAAAAAAATCTTAAAACGAAATTTCCCCGAAATTTTTGGGTCGAGAAATTGTGCTTTTCCCCGTTGAAAAATTTAATATAACATGAACTCTGGGAGTTTTATTTTAGTTTTAAATGTGATTCGGGGAAAAATTTCTCATCAAATATCGTTCGTGCTGGGGTTTTACCCCAAAAATTTTAAAATTGCAACCAGGTAAGACAGCATTCAAGTAAATTTCCAGACATAATTTTTTTCTCAAAAATTTCATGAAAATTTGAAAAATTTAAAACCCCTTGAAGGGGCCCCAATTTAAAAGAAACCCACTTTTTTTTTAAGATTTCTATCAATTATGGTTTAAAAAAAGGGAATTGTTAAAAAAACTTTCGTCTATACTTTTGGGACGAAAAGTATAATTTCATTCAATATATCTGGGTTTCTAAAAATTTTACAAATATTGAAAAAAAAATGAAGATTATTTACTTTCGCCCCTAAATCGTCAGGACGAAAGTAACGCCAAAAGGTCAAAAGTAACACCGTTAATGTCCTCCCAAATATTATATGTATAATAAAAGAAACACAATATCAAATCAAATAATTTAGGGGGAATATAATGGAAAAAAAATATTTTTTCTCATTAAAAAAAAATCAAATTTTTAGGGAAATAAATTCCCCTTTAGGCAATAATGAGATAAACTTAAAATGAGACCCAATATTTCTATTCAGACTCACCAATTAAAGGCCACTAATATGGATCATCTTTGATGCACGCAGCGTGAGACCAATTTCTAAAACCCCCTTTTGTCCCCCAAGTCTCTTTTTGGTGCGCTTTTCCCTAAATGACTTTTAAACAAAAGGCAATGGGTAACCCTTCGTCATAAAACTATTGCTTTTTGGGTTTTCTGACTGGTTCTCCTTTCCTTTGCCCCCCCCGGGGGTTCTTCGTTTCTTTCCCTTCCTTTTCCTTTTGCAGTTAGCAATGTTCTCTTCCTTTTCCTGTAGGGGGGTTTGGAATATTGTTTTTCTTGGCTTTATTTCTTTGGTTTATATTCCTCCTAAATTTTGCTTTTTTTTAAAGGGGTATCTGTGAGTATCGCATTTTTACTTTTTTATACTTTCTTTTTGTTTCGGATCTTGGCCCAAAGCTCCGGGTAGAGGTTTTAAATTTCTTGGGAAAAAATGGAATAAACTGTGTAGAAATTTTGTAGCCCCCCAGGTCCTGGCTGTGGTGACTTTGGTGATGGATAGAGGTAGCACCCAACAGCTGATTCCCTCGGTTTTTATGGCGGGGGCTGGTAGTTCAGAATTTTTAATTAGGCCCTGGATGAATAATCTTGGGGTTGATTACTCGGTCCGGTTTTCGGAAGACCATCCTTTCCCCCATCGTCGATCATCTTCGATCCCTGATGGAGAATTTCGTTATTGTCTTGAAAAGGACGATCCGTTACAGGGGGGCGTAGTTAACCTCAGTAAAAAAATCTCCTTTTAAAAAGGGAATTTATACCAGTGAAAATTTGAAACCAACAATAGCATTTTTTTTTCAGTGAAGGCAAAGGAAAAAAGCTTCTCTGACAATTCCCGGAATGTGGGGGCGTTATTTTGACTGGGATGATTTCCCATCCCGTTATCTGTGGGTGTTTATCATTTTTTTAATGGTCCAAAAACCGCTTTTATCCCGGGGTTGAAGTTTGTTTTTGCAATGGGGGGGAAATGACAACAACACAATTCCATTGCTTTTAAAAAACAAGGGCAAAAAAGGAATATATGTTTATCGATGATTGTCAAGCAGTAGCAACATTTTCGATCAATAGTGGAAAAATTTCTTGTTTTTTTAAAATGTTCTAAAAATTGCATAAACTCAAAACCCTCTTCCCTCCATCCGCTACCATTTCCGGGGGCAGGAAACCCAAAAGAGACCTTCGTATCATTTAGTCTTGATATCCCTTTAACGGAAATACAAAAAAGGGGGGGATGTCTCCCCCTTGGTTAAAAAGCAACAACAACCCTTCCCGGGGGAGGGTTTTCCCCCAACTTGTTTTTTCCTTTTTTTAGCATCATTTTTTTTGGTCTTTTTTTCGTCACCCCTGTCTCATCCTTTTCCTTTTAACCCCTTAGCTGAAATTTATACCTATTCTTCCCGCTAGGTTATCAAAAAAATATTAACGTTATGCATTTAAAGTTCTTGGCAGAGACAGACTCGTTGCCTTGGGCTTCTTATAGATGGGGTTGTGTGTCGTTTTGAAATCCCGCAAACCATTTTCCCTTTCCGGCCCAATTTATTTTTTTATTTTCCCCTTCTCTGGGGGAAATTTTTTTTTTTAAATTTTAAATTTCCAATTCTTTTGCCCCAAATTCCCACTTCAATAGGGACCAATCCGAAGTATACCTTGGAGCCCCTGAAGTATATAGTCCCCGTAATACTTTTTTTTCTTCGGGGGGTTTTAAAGACACGGTTGATGCAACGGTAGCCAATTTTTGCATTAGTATTTCCTGCTTTAATTTTTCCCAAATGAACCTTTTAATGGACGCAAACTTTTTTTTTTTTTTTCCCGTGGTCCCTCTCTTTTTTCTAATTCCTGCTGCGGCATTCTGTAAAAAGAAACAATAAAACATTAAAACCATCATACTACGTACAACGGGGAACGAAAGAAGGGGTTTTTTCGTCCCCTTTTGTCATGTTACTTTTACCCCAATTTTTTGTTTTTGAAACGTAATTTAAACTGAAAGGTACACAAAACATTTTTTCAACATGCAGCAGATAATCAAACAATAAAAAAACGGAAAAAATAGCCCTTTGATATTTCTTTTAACACTATTAAACACTAAATGAATAAATAAAAAAAACTTTTTTTGGTGCGTAAAATCACTTGCGTCCTTTACCCCAACCCTAACTGCGTGGACCTGGCGGGGCGACTGACTGAAAGGGAAGGATTGCTGACTTTCAACGGTCGCCGCGTCGTTTCGGCCATCAGACTATTTCTATAGAGGGACTTTTACTTTCGACCCGCCTTTTTTTTGTATCCGTTCCCCCTACATGATATTCCCCAATATTCCCCATGAACTTGGTCCTTTGGATTTTAATTATTTTTAAATCCTGATATTTTTCTTGTGATACCTTTTTGGATAGGCCTTTCTTTTTGGTGACAAAGTTCTTAGATTCGGGGGGCCGACAATTGACGGGCTTTTTTCCTTATCTTCATGAAGGGGTGACTTTTCTTGTAAAGTTTTTTTTGCGGAGATAATTTGCTTTTGGTCACCCCTCCCGACGGCGGCAGTGGCGTAGTGTATTCGTTTTGTAAAATATTATTCACTACGAAGTGTAAATTTTTACCTGTAGAAAACTCATAATACAATGTTTTAAGTTGAAGACTTCAAAGTTGCGTTACAGTTACACGAAAAAAGGGAAAATTTACTAAATGTATTGAAAATCAAAAGGTGTTTCAAAATTTTGCCCATTCAGTACTCATTGATTTATGTTGCCTGGGGAGACCAATATGGGGTGATGAAAATAGGATATAGTTGAATCCCTCCCTCAAAGGTCTGAGAGTTGAACATATTCAACACAGCAGCTCTTATTCATTATTATTGTAAGATACCAGGGTCCCCTTTTATTTTGAACATTTGTAACGTGTAATCCCAAATAGTCAATGAAAGTATGTCCCCCAGTCACCATGTATAAGTTACAAGGTTTTATGAAACAAGTTCCAGTGCGGAGAAAAACACAATTTTCCAGATAGAACTAATTTATTTATTTATTTATTTATTAACAGACAAGCCAATTATATATTATTTTTAATTGAATCTCTTCATTCATGGGGGAGTTACAGTTTGTGATTGCCACTGAAGTCAGCCCTTTGTTAGTTTTGAAATTGTAGTATGGCTTTGAAGATTCTTCTTGTGAGTGTATACGTGTTTCAATACATTCATCACGAATTGTGGAAAATTCTAATTTAAATATCCGGTAAGGTTAAAAATCAATTGAGAAACAAAATATGATTGACAATTACTTTTCAACTGAACAATTGTATTTCCACATCAAAGAGTTCTTTCTAATTCACAAATATGATTTTTCAAGGTTATAAACAGACTGAAGAATTAGAAAGGGACTATATATATATATATTAATGGAAAATTGTATCCTTTAAAATGGAATTTGTCCCCATCCGACAATATATTGTTATGATGCTGATGATTTGTATTATTATTTTTTATGTATAATTATTTATTTTTTTTTTTGTGCTTTCCAAATTACTCATCATAACAATAAACTGGCTATGACATTTTTACCCTTTTCAATATATATATATATATATATATATATATATATATATATATATATATATATTTTTTGTTATGATGATAATGATTTGTATTATTTTTTTTATGTATGATTAAATTTTTTTATGTGTTTTCAAATACTCATCACAACAAAAAACTCCGGCTATGACATTTTCCCCCCTTTTCAATATCCCATTTACCTTTTTTTTATTACCTTTCCCAGCTCAGTCGGTACGCCTTTGAAAGAGCAGATCTTATCAAAATCTCAGGAGGATTGCAGTTACGCCACCCCTAGTTGTTTTGCTTGAACTAAATTTTTACTGTTTCATAAAATATAGCTTGTAAATGATAAAAATGATGAATAACGAGCCCAGAAAATAGTTAAATGATTGTTTTTTTTTTTATTCAAATAACTTTTCAAATAATTCAAATCCTTTTTGCGATTTTACCTTATGATTAATGAAAATTGAAACAATCAAATTCAAAACATCAAATGCTTGCTCATGCGCAATCAGGGGAATATTGGAAAAAAAAATTTTCCCAGAGGTTTTTTTATACTATGATCATGGATGGAAGAAAGTTCACCACGGGAATCGGTGTTATTAGAAACAACCATAAAAGTGTTTTAGTGCGAAACCTATCGAAGTTTTTTTTTGGGATGAAATCCCTTTTGGGTAAATTCAGTTCGGAACTCACAAAAATCCTGGAGTAGGTGTTCAATGGCTGGGGGAATTAAAGTTAGCTGATGTTGGCCCCTTTTTTGCTGGTTATGTCTGGTTATGTCAGCTTAAAAAAATCGGTCAGTTTTGGGTTAAAGTGGCTTTTTGGTCGAATATTTGCCAGGTAGTTTCTTAAAATTTGGGTTTAATGTTGGGGAAAATTTTTTTTCATTTGTTATCTGCTTTTTTTCGTTGATTTTCGATGATGAACAATTTTGTTACCCTTCCCAAAAATTTTTTTTTGATTTCCCTTTTTTTTTTTCCCCCGGCAACCATTTTTTTTTTTCCCCACCTGAACCCCCTTTTTTGCCCCTTTCTTTAAAAAACATTTTCTAATTCTAAATATGATACAATTTTTTTTTTCAATTTCTATATCTATTTATCTAGATTTTTTCCCCAAACCCCCAAATTTCGGGGAACCCCCCCAGAGAAGATGGATTTTTTCCCAAAAAAAAAAAAAATAAAACGAAGACAAATGAAATTATAGTTGAATTTGAAGGCGGGGCACTAGGAGCCCCCAATTTAAAAAAAGCTCTTCAAGAGTTCAAACCCCCAAAAATGGCAATTTTTGGGGTTTTTTTTTGGTTGTATAGAAAAATCGTCAATTTGATCCCCCAAAATTTTTACTTTTTGGTCATGCCCCCTTTAAAAATTTCTGATATCAAATGGGGCTTCAATAGAGATTTTATGTCTAAGTTGGCAGTCGATAATGCACAAAAAAGCACGAATCAGATTGGGACAGGCACCAACACTAGAGATATCATTTTTTTTTTGGGGTTCGGTGGTTCTAGCGATTTGAACCGTTAAAAACAGCTGCAAAATTTGTTCGAAGGGCCCGAAAGTTTTTTTCCCCCCCAAAAGATTGTCCTACTGCTTTGTTTTTGTTTGGGGGAAACCCCTTTTTTTGATTTCGAACCCCAAAAAAACAAACCTATAGAGAAACTTTCCCTTTTTATTAACATAACTTAAAAAAATAAAACACTTTGGGACTAAAAAAAAATGAAAAGGCTTATTCAGTTTGATATTCTTTAAAAACCCCTAAGGGAAATAATTAAAATTTGGGGAGAGGCAGTTTTTTTTAAAGGGTTTTTTAAAGTTGGCCCGGTGCGGTTTTTTTTAAACCCCCCTTGAGTTTGGGTTGTTTTTTCTAGGGGGTTTAATCTTTATGTGAAATAAAAAATATTGTAAAATGAGCACATGCTTTTTCCCCCCATTTTCAAAAGGGTTGTTATGTGATTTTTTTAAAAATTTAAAAAAAAAAACGAAGATTTTCCTTGGGTAAAACACCCATCAATTAAGGGTCGTAATTCCATCCACCTTCGAGGGAAAAGGGGGAAAATTTTAAGGTACACGAAATCAAATTGTTGGTTGACGAACCAACTATTTTTTTTTTTGGGGAAAAAACAACGCAGGTATGGACTCCATTTTTACCACCCCCGTGACAAAAAAAAAGAAGCCCCCGGGGAAATTTTGTCCCCTCCTTTTTTTTTTAAGACCTAGATGAACCTCTTTAACATGAAGTGTTTTTTAATTTATATATTTAATCCAGAGATAAACAATTATGAAAAATATTAAATGGATATTCTAATTTTTTTTGTCTGGTGGAAAACAGCAACTTTTGCAACTACTTTTCCTGGAAAATTTTAAGGGGGGAAACAAAAAAAAATTTTAAAATGTGATTAGATGGTGTATGACCTTCCAGGGATATTCAATGTTTACCAACCCCCCGAAAAAGCGAAAGTTGGCAAGGTGGGGCCCTTTAAAGATTAGACTTGAAAATAAAAAAACAAGGTGGAAATTTTGGGGAAAAAATAATGAATGTAAAATTTTACCAAGTTTTAAACAACACCTGTTTCCCCGTTTGTAAGTATTTTTTCCCCTTTTTGTTCCGGGGAAACAGAGTTTAGTTCATTGTAACAATCCCACCAAGCATTCCCTTTTTAAAAGCCCAAAAGGGGTCTTTTTGGGCTTGTTATTGATAATTTATGTTACAAAAAACAAAAAAAAAAAAAAACTTTTTTTTATTTTTTTGGGAATACTCTAAGCATTTTCTGACATTTTTCCTTTTAAAAAAAACAACAAATAAAAACACTTTTTTCCCCTTTTTGCCCCCCTTTTTCATAGCATTTGATGATACACAGTTGAAAATTTTGAATGTTGATTGAAGGGGGGGCAAAATAAATAATAGTGGACTTTTTTTTTCTAAATTTTTATAGACGTTAATGAAAATGAAAAAATTTTGGGAAAAGAATGACCCCAATTGTTGCTGCTTTCCCTTTTTTTTTGGCCCCTTTCCCTGGGGGGAAACAAGGGGGCAACGGGGTTTTTGGGGGAATTACGGCACTTTTTATGATACGGGGTGACTTTTCCCCCCTTTTACGATCTGACTTCTTTAAAGGAATATGTTTTTTTTGGCGGGCCTGCCATTGGCCCCCAAAGGGGAAAAAAAATAAAAAACCCAAAAAAACAATCGAAAAAAAAAAAAATAACTGAGCGATAAAAAAAAAAAAAACCCGGGGAAAAAGTTGGTCAAAAAAAAAAGTTTTAAAATTTTTATTCCAGAATTCTAAAAAATTTTTTTTCCCCTTTATTCATAAGCATAGTCCTAAATATTAAAAAAAGAAATTTCAACTACATCTAAAACAAAAAATTATGCCGAGACTAACTTATGTGAACGAACGTATACATTAGAAAAAAAGACTAAAATAAAATAAAATTTGAACTTTTTTTCCCCAGTCTTGACTATTACGTCAATTAACTCTCAGCCGCCCATAGTCTAAAAAAAAGGTTTTTTCACAAATTATATTATTTTATCAATTAATTTCTGAAAAAAATGTCAAAAAAAAAGTATTTTTCAAAGATTCAAATTATTAAAAAACCCCCCGGGGGAAAAAGTAAATCGGGAAAAAAAAAATGGTTTTAAAAGGCCCCCCCCAAAAAAGTTTTTTAAAAAATGATGAAATGATTATATAGTACCCTCCCCCCCAAATTTTTTGGGGGGCCCCCTTTAAAATCAGCCCGTAAAACCAAAAAAGAACGAGGAAGAAATGTTTAATATAAATATGGACGGGGGAAAAAATTTTTGAGGGGGGGTTTTTAAAAACTTGGTAGAATTCAATGCAAAAAAAAAAAGCATGCCTTTTCTAAAAAAATCGATCTCATTTCCCCAAAATAACTTTGTCAGGAGGGCCCATACCTTTTAACCCAAAACCCTCCCCATGTTTGGGGTTTTTTAAAACAGCAATAAAACCCCTTTCCCGGGAAAAAAACATGAGGTCCTTTTCCAAAAGTGCACCCCAAAAACCCCTTTTTGGTTTTTTTTTCGGCCAAGAGCTATTTAACCCCCCCGCTGTTTTTGATCTATAAGGACAGATCCGCCCTTTTTCCGGGGAAAACTTTTCCCCAATTTTGGGGGCGGCACCTAAACATAACCTGAGGCTTTTGGGGTTGGGGGCCAAAAAAAAAGGGGAATTGCCCCCGTGGGGTGCCTCGCTTAAAAACCCCCGCCCCTTTTTTGTCTGGAACCCCCTTTTTTAAAATTTTTGGGAATTTTCCTATATTATAGATATTTTCATGGGCGATGCTCTTCGAAATATCAAAAATTTTCCCTTTGGGGTTTGGGAGTCTCTTCGAGCCCAACCCGTCAAGTTAGTCATCAAACCCCCCTGGTCACTTTGGGGCCCCGGAGAACATCATTTCCCCTTTTTAAAAAACTCGTTCATCCAACGAAAGCGACGTTTTTGGGAAATCAAAATTTCCTAGGGGGGGTTTTCCCCGAGGCAAAAAACCCCGGGGGAAAATTTTAAAAAAACCCCAACCCCCACCCCCCTTTGGGTTTCCAAAATTTTCCCCCTTTTTAACATTACAGGTACCCCTTTTTTGGGGGAAAAACCCGAACAAAAAAAAAAAAAAAAACGTGTTTTTTTAAGGAAAAGAATTCTAGTGGAAATTCATTTGACCATACAAGAAAGATATAGGTTTAAAAGTTTTGTTTTCGGGGCAAATAAGGAATACCGTGAATAGCATAAAAGCAAATTTAGGGGGGTAATTCGGGGTGGTATCCCTTTTCTCAGAATAGGTTAAGACTTGTTTTCACTTTATATATTTTTTTTTCCCAAAAAAAATTTAATTGACTGATTATCATACAAGTTTCCCCAAAAAACCCCAAAAAGATACACCCTTTTTTTTATTCCAAAAAAAGGGGCCCCCAAAACAGTAAAAAAAAAAAATGAAGGAATTAAATTTTAAAAAAAAAGAACGCTTTCATCGCAGCTGAAATCAGTACCTTTTTTTGGGGTACTATTTTCTAGTCTCTTGGGGGAGGTATTGAATTTTATAATGAAAAAAAATTTTTAAAGAAATAAATTGTTAATGAGGAAAAACCCCTTTTTTTCGGAGCTGGAAAAATTGGGGAAAAAATATGAAGAGAAAAACATGCCGCACCCACCCCTTTTTCATGGATAAAATTTTTTTCCTGAAAATGAGAAACTTAAAACGGGGTATTAAGATTATATTTCTTTTTTGGGGAATTTTAAACAAAAAAAAACCCCATGCTTCCCGGGGGGGAATTTTTTTGCAGAAAACCCCCGTCTTTTTTTCCAACATAGCATATCGTTATCGAAAAAATCAGAAGGTTTTTAAAAATTATTTTTCACTCTGTATGTTTTTATATTTTTTGGAAACAAATATAGGGGGAAACCATGATGAAGTCTATAATAACAATATAATTGCAGAACCATTGTGGAACACCTTGACCATTTTTTTTTTTACAATATTCTTGATGAATTAGATACAATGGGAATTTTAAAAAAAAAAAATTATACATTTTTTTTTAATTTATTTCCCCCAAAAAAACCCCCCTTTTATTTCAAAAACCCCCTTTTAATTTATTTTAAACGAAAAGGGGGGGTTTTTAAACATTTTATGGTTTTCAGTTACGTGGGGGAAATTTGGGGGGACTATTATATAATTTATCAAAAAATTTGGGGCTTGTTTTTTTTTTTCAGGGGCCCAAAAAAAAACTTTTTCACCCTTTTCAGACAAGATTAGAGTTCCATACGTAGCCTTTTGGTTGTTTTCCCCCTAAATTTATTATCAGGAATCTTTTATAGACGTCGATTTTGTTAAGCAAATATATGTTTCTTTTGTTCCGCTGAAAGGCCGAGGAGTTTGGACGGGAACTATCGAATATGTTTGTTTCATTGTAATAATACCCTTTTTTTTTTGAAAAAACCTTTCAAAGTCTTCCCTTTTATTTTTAAATTTTTTTCGTCTTTTTCTTCCTTTTATAAAACCCATTTTTTGGGGAAATATTTTTTTTTTGTTTTTTAAAAAAACCCGGTATTTTTGATTTTTTTTTTTTCCCTACTGCTTTTACCATTAAAAATTTACCATTTTTTATGCTTTTTTGATCCTTTGATACATTGTCCAAACATTTTCCCCTTTTAAGTCCCGGAGAAATTAAATATAAATCCTTTCTCAAATAACAATTTTCCATCTTGGGATACCACAGTATGTATCCATTGTAAATAAGTTACGAAAAGCACTTTTGGATCTTGGATCGATTTTCCCATTTTCACTCTTTGGGAATATGTAGGTATCCGACACCCAAATTCTTTGATTTCTTTTTTAATTTGTCCCTTTTCCATGCGACTTTACGGGAGGGGTTTAAAATCCATTCGTAGGGCTTCGATTTGTCAAATAAGTAACTGCAGTACTGGAATTTTGGAGTATGGTCTTAGGTTTTCCAGGATGTAACGACTGTAAGTGTTATTTTACCATGGTCTTTGAATAAATGAATTACTTAGAAAATAAAATACAGTTCTTGTAATTTTTTAACATAATCTTTTTTTTATTCGCCGAGCGGATTGAAATCAAATACCTTCGATAGAGCTGCACCGCGTGGATTCAAAAAATGCGGTATGGTTTGACCAAAATAATGTCCTTACCGGAGATTCTTTTTGGAGTGCCTGGAACATGTGACTGGACGATCGGCTACTTGGCCTTATGATTCTACTTTTTTAGGTTTTAATTTCCAAGAAGTCTTATTAAATCTTTGAGACCTGTAACTTTTTTAACTTTTATCGAATATGGTTTTTGACTTTTTTTTTTTTTTTAAACCTTCTTTTCTGAATCATTCAAATAAATTTGAAACAATTGAATTTAATGTAGCTAGTTATAATATCTCTTTGGTCCACCCTTATAACAATATATATATATATATATATATATATATATATATATATATATATAATGTTATATATGAAAAAAAGCCCCATGAGAAATCTTAGAATTTGATTAGTAATGAATTTCAATCGATAGAACTTATTGTGAATTGGACTATTACTTATTTGAATATATGTTTTATAATTTAAAAGCAGTCTGGCATGGCCTATATAACTAAGAAACACTGTTTTACACTGGGCTACAGGGGGTGTTGGGATTTAACCCACCACACCTGTAATACCAGACGTTATTCGTTAGGTTGGAAAAAACAGTATTAAAGCATGACTATCTGAATATAGTCGGAACCGGATATGATATATGGGCGGCCTACAAATATCAATATCCTTTCTTTCAATACCCGGAACATGGGTTGTTTATTCGGGAAAATTTTTACCGTTCAGAAAGATTCGAAGGTTATTCATAAAAGAAAATAAATAAAGGATGCACCTAAAAATGTTAAAAATATATATATATTTAATAAAACTTCACAAATTCTCTCAATCGTCTATGGACCCGTGGTAACAATATTCATGCACTGAAAACTAATGTAGCGTATTGGCAAATAATTCTGCAATGGGCTTCACAATGAAATAATTTTTTTAAAGAAATCTTGCAATCAAGTGTTGCAAACGATAACAATAATTCTCTTTTGAAGACTTGGTGATCTTGAAAACTATGGACTACTTTATAACACATTTACATTTTAATGGGTTGGGTTTTGCCATAAACATAAATACAGAAAAACAAACATGAGACTCCCCTGTTTACCACTTATTCACTGGATAGTTTTTTTAAAAGGCCATTAGATTAGAATTTATTATTATCAGTTCGTTTTCTCCCCGTCCCTCGGTTAATCTAATTAATTCGTCCGGTATATTCTATACAGACAAAAATTTTCCTGGTGATCGGAACCATTGGGGAAATTTTGAAACCGTTATTATCTCTCTTCTGGAAGCTTTTACAATTTTGGAAACATAAATGTTCACTCGTGTTTTACTAGGGTTTCAATACTTGGTTTGAATCGGCTGAGTTTCTATGTTGGCTGAATTTTCATTTTATACCGCACTTTTGAAATAATGTTCCTCCGAAATATTTTCGTATAATATAAGTGATTACTAATGAGATACCTTTGAACTAACGCATTCTAACCTTACTTTGAGGTTACATGCTCTTTGTTCACTGTCGAACACCAATTGAATGAAATGAATTTTGACATGAAGCTCACGCTTTTATATGATCTTCAACGGGGAGCTAGTGGGCGGAGCGTGGGGTGTTTATAAGGGATGTTACGCGGAACATCGTAAAACTGATAAGGGACTTGTTTGTCTACCCGTTCTGGTTTATCTTATGTTATAATTGGATAATATATTTACGGTAGCTGTCGCTCTTCCCGGAATTAATAATGTTTATCGAATTTGGACGGGTGTTTGAAAATGGATATGTTTTTTTCGGTAGTAAAATAAAACCCAGTTTCTTATCTCGCTGGGAATGTACCCAGTAGCAATCAATAATCGTTGTTTACGCTTCTAGTTGAATGATTTATGCGTCCGGTCTAAAAGGGGGTATTTCTTGGTAATTATTTTTAAAAGCATTTTTTTTCCCGATAACAACGTATGGTTTTACGATCGTATGCTTATCAGCTGTTTCAGTCAACCCGGTGGTCCATATTGACCTTTACGGATCAAGAATATTACGTTGTTTTGTATCGTAGAAAAATTTCTCTGTGTTTACGTGGCATAACATTTCGTCCCAACCCTCTAAAAAAAGATTTGACAAACTCAAATCTTTTTTTCAAATCATCACTTTCACCAACAATAAGCAAAAATGTTTTAACTTGCGGGGTGTAACCCCTACTCTAGGAAAATTTTATAAGTCTTACCGACAATTACAATGGGACTACGGTTTACATCTTCTGAGGATAATTATAATCTATCCAAAAAATTTTATTACCCTCACTGCCCCAGTACTTAATTCTAATTTTCTTAAAAATAACATGCAAATAATCATGCAAACACACAAAAAGTTTTTCGTCCCTGGGGTAATTTCCATACTGTAAGGGTATGTACCGCCTTCTTCAACGGGGATTTTTCTCAATTCTATTCCGGTGGGCATCAATTTAACTTTTAGATTGGATCCTCTGGGAATTTTTCCTGCTACGCCGCTGGTTGGGTAGCGTAGCGGATACGGGACGGTTTGTTCCTTCTTTATCTTCTCTAACCATCTGGCTTTTTGGGGATTGTAAAACCTTCCATACGTTTTCGGGTAAACCTCTGTGATTTAGTTGGTATCGGGGCTAGACAGATAACACAGCCTGTGTTTTTCTGGTTCAGTGAAAATTCATTCCTTTGCATAATGTTCGGACATGGTTATTGGGTTTCGGGTGGCCCGGTGGTAATTCATTCTTTAAAAATCTTCTTTTCCTGGGAAGCCTATTTTGTGCGGTACCATTAACACAGGTGTTTTGTTTGAGTAAGGGTGGATTTACCATATTCTGTGCGGGTGCTTGAACTCAAACCACCTGTGAATTCAATGCTTTTAAGAATCTGCTGGTCTCATCATTTCGCTTCGCCATGCTGGATTTTCCATCTATCTTTCAGAGATTTTTTTCTTGGGTTTCAACAATAATAGTCCACGTATTCCTATCAAAACCTTCCATATATGCCGGTTAAGTAAATTTTACCAATATTTTTTTAGGTCTGTACAATTTGTAAACGTCGCGATGTTAAAAGGTGAATATTCTACAAATCCGTAAACACATTTTCCGAAAATCGTGATTATATTATTTATCTGTATTATGTAACTCGGCGATTCGATATTCTATAACTGTTTCTATTTGCATTAATTTTCATAAATATCTCGTTTGTGGTTTTGATAGTCTGAAAAATCCGTACGGTGTTTCATTTCAGTTCTTTCGTCCATTCTTCTTTTTTTCTATGACCTGTAAGGGAATTATATCCGTCTCAAAATAGCTTTGCTTAATTTTCCGGGAATTTACTGTCATTATTTTACATCAAACCCTTGTTTGTCCCTTTCGCGTTTCCCGTTTTGCGTTAAATTCCCATATATTTTTTCAGTTTGTTCCCGTCTTTTTACAATCAATTTAGTTCCAGTTTTTTTTAAAAGTATCGTGGCTTTTTCGTATTATTATTCATTTCCATTTTACAAGTCCATTGTAACTATAAATATGTTTTGGAAATTAACCTTCGGGGATTTTTCAATTTTTTTTCTGCGTTTTTTTTGCAGTCTCTAAAACTATAATAATTCCCATACTATATATACGTTCCTACTTTTCTGGGTTGCATACCGAAGAATTTTCTTGTTTCGATAAACTGGAGTGAAAAATTTATCATGAGGTCATTTGAACAGTGCCGCGTGTTGGGTTTTTAGGGGAATTTATTTTCAGAAATGTTTTTCTTCATTTTCTTTGGACATTTCCTTTGGCTGACATTTTCCTATATTTTCGGTTAACTTTTGGTAATTCATCTGGCATATTTTCTTTGGGTTTTGTACTAAAACTTGATCTAATTTCCTCATTTCTTTGTGTCCTTGTCTGCTGCTTTCATTCCTATACTTGTTGAATCGATCAGCGGATATTATTTGATTTTTTGTTTTTACTGGTTGAATTTCAAAATTAACGTGCGATGTCTTTTTTTTAAATTAGATTTTCCTTTCTGTCTGGCTAAAGTTCTAATCTTTTTCCTTCGGAGGTTGTTCTTTTTTTACTTTCTTTTCTATATTGAATTCTTCTCCTATGCTTCGTTTTCTGGAAAAATCCATTTCTGCAATACCAGTAATTTCGTATCTTCGGAGTTCACTATACTTTTCTTGAACTTTACATCAAAAAAATCTGGGCGGAGTTTTTTTCCTTAGGCAAGAATTTTCATCCTTGTGATTTACGACTGGAAAAAAATCTTATCTTTGGCGACTTTTATTCCTGGTCCGGCGATTCCAACTTCCTGGTTTGGGTAAGGCATCTCCTTGGGTGATTCTCTATCTCTCAAACTATCTTCCAATGATTTTATTTTCTACATTTATCACCTTCCTTCGATTCCTTGATGCATTAACCGTTGCAATTTCCGTTCTCCCTGAAATGTCGGTCTTCCCCGGAATATTTTCACTTTCAAAGCTTTCAACCAAAACCCCTTTTCTGACTATAATTTTCTTCATCCTCGCTGTAGTGCTGTATGGGCAATGTTCGTTACATCTCTCCGTTTCTTTGGGGAAATGCTCATTTTTACTTTGGCATTTCCCCTTGTCGGCTGTCACTTGTGACTATCGGTTCCTAATTTACCGGGATGCCTTGGTTTTTCCATTTTCCATAGGTGGCACTTTTCTTCCCTCTCTTTCTCTTGTTGCTCGTTTAAACGCATGTTTCGCTTTTTTCTCTTTTTTCCAGAGATTTTCCATATTCTTCAATTTCAACTATTTCTTTTCAGACTAGCGTCTCCTTTAAATCAATCGCTGGCATCTTTGAAACTGTTTTTCTTTAAAACCCGGTTTTCAAATTTAAATCACCGGTCCCTGATATCTCTATTTGATTCAGTTGGCGTCCCGTTTCTGGCATGAAACTCTTTTAGGAATACTTCTTGGTTGATTTGGGCGGGCCCTCCTCTTCAATTTAGTTTTCTACAGAATTCCGTTCCATCAAATCTCCCATCATGGTAGTGACGTCTCTCAATCGTTTTTCTATCTCTTCAAATCTATTTTCAACTCTCTCTGTTGGTCATCCCGATTCGTTTTGGCATATGTGTTGGATTTTCTTTTCAACTCGATAATTTCCCTGATAAATACATTTGATTTTCTCCAATCCAATTTGCACGTCATATTTTCGTAAAAATCTAATCCCAGTGTTATTTCATTACTACGATGATCATTTTCAACTATTATAGAATTCATGTTCAATAATTTTCCTTCCTTTACTTTGATTGGAATATAACCGAGCCAATATACTGGTGAAATTTCCTTGTCCATTTCTGAGGTGATACGGCAAATCATAATTTAATTTCATACCTCTAACAATATTAATATGAGCCACTGATACTTGAGATCTCATATCTATGGATATATGCCTCAAAATTCCTGCTACTTCCAAATTAATTACTTTTTTCTGTTCATCGTCGATTAGTATATTTTCCTCTTGCCTCGCACTATTTAAATAGTTTTTCCGGCAACCTTCATCTGAGGCTTGTTGAAAGCTGCCATTCCATTTAAATTCCTGTGATATTTTGCCTTTTTTCCATAACTATTTCCTGTTTGCTTTCTATAATTTATTCTCCTAAAATTTCCTCGTTCATTCCTGCTTCTATGAGATTGAATTCTATTTTCTTTCGAATTGTTAGAAAATTCCTTTCTATATTTATTCATTTTTCCATATTTTTTAAATCGTTTTTCCTTAGCGTAGTTGGAAAACCATTCTCCTGAATCATTTAATCTCTTATTTTGAAAACTATTTCTATTTGGACAACGATATGACATATTCCGTTGTTAGAAAATTCCTTTCTATATTTATTCATTTTTTCATATAACAATCTCCTGCTGTGACCTTTTTCTGTTACAATGTGTGCACAATATTATATTCGCATTGAAAGTTCTGAAATTCATATTCGGTGTATTCGTAATTTGCTCAATTAATTCTTCTTTTTCTGCTAATTTGATGGCTTCTTCTAAACTGACAGGACTTTCAGATAAAACTTTTTTTCTAACAGGATCTAACAATCCAATTGCAAATTGTACCAATAAATCTTGCTCGTATTTTTGCTCTAATACATTGTCAATTCTATTATTTCCTGTGAGGTGCCTTATCTTTGATGCACATATTTTTAATCTCATGAAAAAATTCCTAACTGATTCATTCGTTTTCTGATAACAATTCAAAAATTCTTTTTGTGCTTCTCCAGGTAATTTCAATTTGCTAAACTGCTTCAATAATTCCTTTTTAATTAATTGCCAGTTGTCGGTATTTTGTAAACTATATTCTGCTTCAATAAATAATCTAGCTATTCCTTTCAATTTTAATCTAACTATAGAACTTATTTGACTGTCTGTCCATTTTGCTACAGCTGCCAAATTCTCAATTTCACGAATAAAATCTTTGATTTCTGTTGTACCATTATAAAAAGGAATATTATCCAAAGTGATACTAATTTGCGGTTCATACCTAACCCACGGCACTGTTGTCTGAGTTTCCATGATTTAATTATTTTGATAAAAATCTCCATTGATTGAAAATAAAACTTCAATTGCCTTTTCGAATACTTCCTGAGTTTTTGATCGATATAAACGCTATATATATTTATTTTCCCAATATCGTGTTTGCAAAATAAAAACGATATTATACTAAACTATTTTCACAATTTTTCTACTCATTTACTTCTGTTCAAATTAGTCTTTTTTTCCACTGACACTTATTTGTAAAAATAAAAAATAAAATATTTATATTAAAAAAAATTCAAATTAAATTTTTGTTTGACACTTTTTTTCTGTGGAAAATATCATATATGCGTTAATGTACTTCCTCAATTATTACTCGCACACCTGACATCAATGTTTTACACTGGGCTACAGGGGGTGTTGGGATTTAACCCACCACACCTGTAATACCAGACGTTATTCGTTAGGTTGGAAAAAACAGTATTAAAAGCATCGACTATCTGAATATAGTCGAACCGGATATGATATATGGAGCGGCCTACAAATATCAATATCCTTTCTTTCAATACCGGAACATGGGTTGTTTATTCAGGAAGTACTACCGTTCAGAAAGATTCGAAAGGTTATTCATAAAAGAAAATAAATAAAGGGGAAAGCACTCATAAAATGTTAAAATGTATATATATATTTAATAAAACTTCACACAATTCTCTCAATCGTCTATGGACGCCTGATAGGTAACAATATTCATGCACTGAAAACTAATGTAGCGTATTGGCAAATAATTCTGCAATGGGCTTCACAATAGAAATAATTTTTATTAAAAGAAATCTTGCAATCAAGTGTTGCAAACGACTAACAATAATTCTCTTTTTGAAGACTTGGTGATCTTGAAAACTATGGACATACTTTATAGACACATACACATTTTAATGGGTTGGGTTTTGCCATAAACATAAATACAGAAAAACAAACATGAGACTCACCCTGTTTTACCCTTATTCACTGGAGTAGTTTTTTAAACGGCCATTAGATTAAATTTATTATTATCAGTTCGTTTTCTCCCGCGTCACTCGGTTAATCTAATTAATTCGTCCGGTATATTCGTATACAGATAAAATTTTTCTAGGTGATCGAGAACCATTGAAATTGCGGAATCCCGTTATTATCTCTATTCTGGAAGCTTTTACAATTTGTGGAAACTATACTGTTCACTCGTGTTTTTACTAGGAGTTTCAATACTTGGTTTGAATCGGCTGAGTTTCTATGTTGGCTGAATTTTACTACATTTTATACCGCACTTTTGAGAATGACATGTTCTCCGAAATATTTTCGTATAATATAAGTGATTACTGAATGAGATACTGCTTTGAACTAACTTGCATTCTAACCTTACTTTGAGGTTACATGCTCTTTGTTCACTGTCGAACACCGAATTGAATGAAAATGAATTTTGACATGAACCACGCTTTTATATGATCTTCAACGCGGGAGCTAGTGGGCGGAGCGTAGTGTGTTTTAGAGGTATGTTACGCGGAGACATCGTAAAACTGATAAGGGACTTGTTTGTCTACCCGTTCTGGTTTATCTTATGTTATAATTGGATAATATATTTACGGTAGCTGTCGCTCTATCGCGGAATTAATGACCCCATGTTTATCGAATTTGGACGGGTGTTTGAAATATGGATATGTTTTTTTCGGTAGTAAATAAAACTGAGTTTCTTATCTCGCTGGGAATGTACCCAGTAGCAATCAATAATCGTTGTTTACGCTTCTAGTTGAATGATTTATGCGTCCGGTCTACAAGGGATATTTCTTGGTAATTATTTTTAAAAGCATTTTATTTGTCTCCCGATAACAACGTATGGTTTTACGATCGTATGCTTATCAGCTGTTTCAGTCTAGCAGGTGGTCCATATTGACCTTTACTGTTTATCAAGAATATTACGTTGTTTTGTATCGTAGAAAAATTTCTCTGTGTTTACGTGGCATAACAACACTGAATACCAGAGAGAGGTGTGCATTGTCTCAGAACTTCGAGCCGACTACCTTTTTCGATCGGGCCATGGATATTCTTACTATCTCGTTCCCATTTCCCAACTCTGTGAAACATTAGGTATTTTGTTTCCTGGTACAAGAATGGTCGTCAGACTATTTTTATGAGATAGAGTATCCCAGTAATAAAACTTGAAACCGTACACAAACGATAGCCCAGTGAGTTTTGATATTGCCTATCTATGATATACTTTTAAACAATTATTTTTCTTAACCACAGATATATCCATTAATACAATGATTTATTAGTTATGAGCGTAAAAGTTAAAAAAAACATTTTCATGGAAAAACATACTTTCACCTACTCTAACTCTTATTGTTAACAATATTTTCTGTTCTATAGCTATACTCCAAGAAAATCTTTCATAACTCATCATTTGCCTATATGAAATAGCATTTCATGACGATAAAATAACTTTTCCTCTCATTTACAATCATTTTGCTGGTAGTATGAGGGGTACCTACACTATGACCGGAAATATGGTGGTGAATTCCCAAATTTTGGTCTGTCCTTTTCGAGAACAGAAAAAATAACATCTGTTCATGTAAACTGTGAATTTCGTCGAAGTTTAGACAACACATATTTTCGTTCCGAACTAAATATTGGGCGATTTGTTACATTCGCCCCTTCTAAGATGAGGGACAATTTTTTTCCTGATGCACAAATAAATTGTTACTCCAGATTTTCCTGTTACTCTTATATTAACAAATAATTATTCCTAAAGTTCTTCAATTAAAAAAAAAACAACTGAAATAGGCACTTGCGCACTGCGACTTTCTACTCACACCGTATACACCAACTCACTAATTTTCCATTCGTTGAAACGCTTGGTGGGTCGAATGCTCCAGTAGTCTGGTCCTAAGACGACCCTGCCTCAGCGAAAGCCAGCAAGCGATCCTTCCGGCAGTAGTCTCTGAAACACAAATTCATTTGCGTAGACTACTGGAAGAACAATTATACAAAAAAAACATAAAACAATTCGTGAAATCGATGTATATTAAATTGAGGTGTGATTTCCCAATCGAGTACCTAACCTATATTCTACCAAGTCAACCCGGTTTATCGTTTTCAAATTCAACTTTCGGCTTGGTTGGTTGGTTGGTTGGAAGCTGACGAGCCAGAGACAGGGTTGGCACTTAGCTTCCCTTGACACTGCGACCAGCTGGGGTCTATTGTATCACTCTGTCGTCAGTGGTTCCTCATTCAAACAGGTTTGTGCCTTTAATTAGGTTTAGAAGCCTGTTGATAAGGTTCTTCGGATTCATGGCTGTTTCCGGGCTGATCTCTCCAAAGGTTCTGTGTCGCCTACTACTTAGGGTGTCACAGTCGAAGATTGAAGGCAAGAGTTAGACCGGGCCTCCTCTTGTCTCTTGATGAGAAGCCATTCTTCAGTATCTATCCCATGTCCTGGGTTTTGATGAGCTGAAGAATCTTTTTTTTCCGTTTTACCAAATGGCTTTGGAATCCACTCTGTTTCCGGAGTTTCTCAGTAGGTGTTCGACCATCTGCTGATCCCTCCTCAGTTGGGTTTACGGTTTCTGATGCCAATGTGATTCAACTGGAATCTCCTCGACTTCCATACCCGCTATCGGTGTTGGGTCTTCTTCAACTGGAAGTTCCCAGGTTGTTTTTCTCTGTGGTTTCCATTTCGTTCCCACGAGTGTAGGGGAAAGGTCGACCACCTGCGGTGCCCTGCGCAGGTGTAAGGCAGATTACTCTGGGAGGGGCGCCATGTATCCCAGAGGCTCCGTTTGTGATACCTGACTGGCTCAGGTATCATCCATCCCTCGGCACGGGTCGCTTGACGCCTTGGATTAAGCCATGTTGTGGTGGCATTTGGTTTGAGATTGACTTAGAGATCCGCAGGTTTTGACCATTTCTGGTCATTCCCACTGGATTTTCTTTGTCAACCCCGTTATCCAGCGATACCACTTGGAGGTAGCCACCTAAGTTTCCGCAACCCATCTTCATCTCTCGTAGGAGGTGAACATGTGTTGACGCAAACTACTCGCCCAACTTTCGGCACTTCGGTACTTATTCTTTACACATATTTAACATTTTCCTTGTACCAATTCATTTCACTTTCTCATTTTCTATTAGTAAATGTATACCTTACAATTCTCCATAACCAACAATGCCTTTCATTTCATTTCTCTCTCTCCCATCGTAATTGGATGCTTGGTGTGGAGTGTGGAAATCAAACAAACAGGATCCTTGATAAATAGATACGAGATGCCAAATGAATAGAAATAGAAATATTTATTTATCCTTTGTGACATTACAAACATGTATAGGACAAGTCAGTCACCCGCTGTAAAAGGTGTATTTTGAGGTTATCTTAGAATTATGAACACGAATAATATATAACAATATACAGTTGGTATGAATAAAATAAAATAAAATAGTATTAAAATAGTACATTTCGTATAAACTAACATATAATGTATTTATTGCACTATACAGGCATATTAATGCAAATACAGATGGAATAGACAAATACAGTTCCTACAAGCTATCATGGAGGTATTCTTTTACACTATAGTAGCATTTTTCAGCATTAAATTTTTTATGGTCCTTTTGAAATCACTGAAGGATTCCATACTTGTAAAAGTTAGTGGGAGTTTATTATAAATTTTCATTCCCATGTATCTAAAACTATTTTCAAGTATTGTAGTTTTGTGTCTGGGGACACATAGATGATCAGAATTCCTGGTATCATAATCATGATTTGAAGAATTCAGTTCAAATTTATCAATATTTTTTCTTACATACAAGATACAGTGGTAGATATAAATACTCTAGAACGACATAATTTTATATTTAATGAATGTGGGCTTACAAGTTTGTCTGAAGTCTAGGCTGAACATTTTTCGTATGATCTTTTTCTGTGTTATGAATATTCTATTGGCATCTATGGAATTTCCCCATAAGATTAGGTTATAACATAAATGACTGTACACTAAACTGTAGTAGACATTGATTACTGCACTGGTGGGCATGCAGTCTTTAATTCTTGAAATTGCATAAAAGGCCTTATTCATTTTTTTGTTAAGTGCGTTAACTTGCTCTGTCCATCTGAGACTAGAATCAATATGTAAGCCTAAGAACTTTGTTGTTGTGGTTGATTCAATCATATTACTCTCGACTCGACATGTTAGAGAAGATGAGGTGGACGTAATATTATTGGAATGAAAATGTACACACTCTGTCTTATCGATATCAACCATTAGACCGTTACATTTACACCAGTTCACGAAAGAATTTACAGTATCTGCAATGGATGATATGAGTTCCTCTGAGGTATGTGCCGAGACCGCCAGTGAGGTATCGTCCGCATATATCGTCAGTAGTTGCGATTTTAATCGGAGTGGTAAGTCGTTTATAAAAAGTAGGAATATTAGCGGTCCGAGCACAGAGCCCTGAGGAACTCCTCTATTCATAATATGAGAGTTGGATATAGCATCCTTTACTTTGACTATCATTTTCCTATTGCTGAGAAAGTCCACAGTCCAGTCCGAAAAAATTCCTCTGAATCCAACATTGTACAATTTATTCTCGATGAACTTTATGTCTAAACTATCGAAGGCACGCGATAGGTCGAAAAACAGACCTGCCACGTGCTTTCCCTTATCTAATTGCGCGTAAACATGCTCAAAAAGATTGCAAGCAGCAGTTTGTGTTGATCTGTCTGCTCGAAATCCATGTTGGTGTGTGGTTATGAGCCCGTTGATATTTAAAAAATGTATCATCCTACTATAAACAATGATTTTAGAAATAACACTCAGCACTGATACTGGTCGATAATTGGATAGGTTTTCAGGATCATTTTTCTTGTGAATTGGAATAACTTTAGCAAATTTAAGTGACGATGGAAACTTGCCTTCTATAATCGATAGATTTATAAGATGACTCATGTGATTTGATAGAGATTCAACACCTGCCTTCAATATTTTTACTGACATGTTATCAATGCCTGTACTAGGCTTGGTTTTCAGGTTTTTCATTACATCCCCGACTTCCTCTGGTGTTACAGGATTGAAAAAGAATGTTTTGTTGAACATTTTAGATGTAGTACAAGATGTTGGCCTCGAGTTTATAAAATAGTCATCAAGGTCGTTTTCCGTTACGTTAGCAAAATATTCACCAAATGTATCTGCTATATCTGAAGGACATGTTAAAATTTCACCATCAAAGTTGAATGTTAAATCCGGGTGATTTAAATCAACATTGGTTAAGATATAATCTATTTTTGTTGATGATGTTTGCCCTAACTTATTCATGAAGACCCTTGTGGGGGCCAAATTAGTGCAATTCAGATTGTAACTTATAATAAAATCATATAGACGTGTTTTGTTGTTTGAATTTGTCGAATAGTCAATGTTCAGATCCCCACAGAGAAATATATTGCGATAAGACTTACTGCATAGTTCCATTATGTCACATAGTTTGTGAAATAATATATCAAATCACCTAATGGGGCCTATAAACACTTATGACACATGTTTTGCAAACAGACCCTTCTATCGATACTGCGCAGCACTCACAATGCATCTCCTCAATCAGGTGTGAGATTTCAATTGGTTGGAACTCGAGATCCTCTTTAATGTAGATGATGGTTCCTCCATGAGTATGAGAAATACGGCAGTAGTGCGAGGCGATTACATAACCATTCAGTGTCATAAATTCGATATTATCTCGACTACACCAGTGTTCAGATAGGCTCACTACGTCCGGAGACTCCTGAATTATTAGTAATTCCAGTTTTATCACTTTATTTTTTAAAGGGATTGGGCATTTAGTTGCACCAGTTTGAAGGGGGTTCTATTCGGTTTATCGTTGTGAACGGATTCTCTTGGAGTTACATTTCTAAAAAAGTTTGTGGTTGGCCATTTAATGCTCCTGCATCCATGTCCCGATCTTCCGGAAATCTCCTACCCAATCTAAAGTTAAATCGCTCAAACGTAATTTTTTTGGCCAAAAGGCTGGAGTGTATATTATCTCCTTCAGATTTGGATCAACTCCGATCAGGAAGGACTGATTATCCTTTTGCTATTTTAGGTGGGCAGAAGTTTTATTTTGTACCTCCGTAGAGTTTGTTTTAGAATGCAGAAACTGTTTCACATTATCTGAGTTCATTTGAGTCAGGAACTCGAGGATGAACAGCCGCAGTTTTTTTTTTTTGTTGTCTTCTTTTCCATGAAATGCTTGATCACCATCTCCAGTTCCCATCTTTCTGGATTTTTTTTGATGACCTTTTGATAACCATCATTGTCAATATGATTGAGAGTAGTGATACCAGGCGTAACTGGGGAGTCATTCGAGTGCACTTTGGGACTTTTTTCCAGATTTATATGATGGTTACATTTTACTGTAGTGTTTGCATTCAAAACTGCTTGAGCAGCATTTGTTTTTGATACTAGGTCGGATTTCCCTAGATGTCTTGATGAGCTCGAGGAGTTGGCAACCTCGCTATGGGATTGTTGATGGTTTGAACTTATCGGACGTTCAGTCACTACGGCCACCGGTGTAGCAGCAATAGTTTTTTTGGGATTGCTTATCTCGACTGGTTTGATATGCGTAGTTTTTAGGAGACTGATATGATTATTTAGAACTATTACTTGTTCTTCTAGTTGTTTTATTATGGTATCTTTTTGTTTTATAATATAATTGAAATATGTGGAGGTCCACTTTACCATCAGGATATACTTTCCCCAGAGCATCAAATAAAGCTGAATTCGATTCAGGTTCGACAATATCGCCTTTTGAGGTTAAGTCACTGTCACAGCACACGATTTTGTTATTATCGAGAAATGTGACGTAGCTACTATTTTCCGCACAACTCAGGTGAAACATAGTGTCACATATTGAACAATTTAATCCCGTTTTTACTGAGCTTTTACACTTGTTACACACATTTGGTTTCGATGCTGATAATTTCACGTCCGACTGTGTCGGTGACATTTTATAATACCCTCTTGGTACCATGTGATATTAGAGAAATCCTGAGGTATGCAGGAGCCACCCCTTACTTTTCCTCGACTTTTCCGTGGGCATTTTCATCGACGTATGTCGGATCGGAACATATAATCTCTTTCATTTCACTTCCATTCACCCTTATTTTCTCTTATCATCGACATTTCATCAGTACTTGCCCTAACCTATATTCAACTTGTCGGAATATCTCTTTCAACCTTTTTGGGATCTCTATTACATCTTTTTACTTCATTTCTCTATCTCCCCTGGAGCAAAAACTCGATCTATCCACATGTATTTATTATCTCCCACAAAGAGAGAGAGAGAAGCTTTGGGGTTTTCCGACTGTAATTTTCTCCTTTCGCGTCATTTCTCAATACTATTCGGTTGAAAAAAAATATTAGTATTCATATCATAATACAAATTTGCATCTATTATTCATGTATATTTATATCTCCAAGGTACCTGGATCAACGTCCACATGTAGGTATCCTCATCAAATAATTATTTATTGTGTAAGGAATTAATGACAATTTTCCACGTTTATGACTATTTTTCTTCACCCCAATTATTTACGTCTCGAACTAATTGTGACTTATCTTCTGATTAGTGCAAGAAATCATAAGAAAACAATGTAAGCGAAAATCAGAGTTGAACAGTGATTTCAACGGTAAAATTTTCACAGATGCTTTAGAACACGATAATAAAAGTAGATCCATCAACATTTTTCCGCGTAAACGGTTATTTTCGGAATTATGGCCCTTGAAAGATTCAAAAAAGGTCTATTATCAATCATAATTTCCACTTACTTGGGCCGTCTTAATTTCTTTATTTTTTCAGCAATTTCTATTCGATACCTTCTTCAATGCAATTCATAACAATATTTTTTTTCGGGTTTAGGATAATAGTTTACTTTCAGAAAATCAAAAATCATTTGACATTTCACGGTATACATCTCATCTGTCAAAGAGAGAACTGTTTTCTACATTGTTGCCAATTATTCAAATAAACCTTCATAAATCCGGTAAGAGCACTTCTGCTCTCCGAAAATAGCTGGAAGACTTTTATTACGTGCTTTTGTCCCCTGAATCTGGGAGAAAAACACGGCGCTCTCGTACCTTTTCTGAATTAGACATCTTTTTTTTATCAAGAACACAAGTTTTTCAAGCACGTTTTCTCGCGCAAAAATCACTCACAATGCCTTCTTCTTTTAGAATGTAAAAACATCATCGATTTTGGTGACTGCAAAATGTCTGTACATTTAATTTTTAAAATTATTTACAAATTTGCTGAAATGTCTGCTCCTATTGAAACCTAATTCAATGTACTTGCAGCTCGCGACTGACTCTCACTATTTGGCCCAAATAATTATTCGTAAAAAACGAGAAAAATCACTGCCACCGAAGTGTCCACGAGCGAAGCGAAGCGTGTTCTGACAAAGTTGATTGGCTGGCCATCAACTTGAATAGCAAGGTTAGCCAAGTTAGGTTAGGTTGTGTTCCCTTCTTTTTTGTAAGGCATTGACTGGATTTTAAGAGCGGACCGAGACACGCCGAAGAATGTCTTTCATTTTTAACATTACTTATAACAAATTTGCTGAAATATCTGCTCCCATTGATACCAAATCCAGTGTACTTGCATCTCGCAACTGACTGTCACTATTGTGCCCAAATAATTATTCGTAAAAAAAGAGAAAAATCACCGCTACCGAAGTGCCCGCGAGCGATTGGCTGGCCATCAACTTGGATAGCAAGGTTAGCCAAGTTAGATTAGGTGGTGTTTCCTTCTTGGCAGGATTTGGATATATTTTATGTCGAATTGTGCCAAAAATTAGTGATTTGGTGGTCGTAGGTAATGCTGGTAAAAAAAAGGAGGAATTGTGAGTGATATTTGCGCAGGAAAACGGAGCTTGAAAAACACATGTTCTGGATCAAAAAAGATATCTAATTCGGAAACGGAAGAGAGCGCCGCGTTCTTTCGTTAAGGGGGCAAAAACCAGTATTTTCGGAGAGGAGAGCTTTTACTAGATATTTACCTAAAATATTTCCGCGCAGACGGTTATTTTCGGAATTATGGCCACATAAAGGTGAAAAAAAGTCAATTTTCAATTTTCACTTATTTGAGACGTCTTGATTTATTTACTTTTTTAGCAATACACTGAATAAAACCTTTAATTCATATAGTTTCGATTTTCACACTAAACAATTTAATTGAATGAATGTTAACTTTTCATGTCAATCGGACATTTTTTACATTTGGCAACATTGCATTTTTAACATTACTCATAATGACAATGACATTATTGACAATCATCTCAAATCTTATTGCCTGTTTACTCAAATGAAAAGTCTTTCAAATAGGAAAACAACGTTTTTATACAAACTTTCTGCGGGACATTTAAAACATATCTTCTAGTATCGCATTTATAAAGTCTAGTTCTTACTGTTCAGAGTGCTTGTTTCGTGAATAATTGCGAAATAATCGATTTGTTCGAAAATATGAACAGGATGTTCATAAAATCAGATGTGGAATCAATCACAGAAAAATATTTCTATTCAATATTTAATTGAGAATGTTTCCCTTTTCAATGTGAAATAATCCTTTTAATTGCACAGTTCATTGATACCTACATGCCATGAAGTTGGGATTTTTTAACACAAAAAATATTTAGTTGCTAAACGAAGTTTAGAGTATTCTGAAGCATCTCTAAAAATTTCGTCAAAATCGCTGACATTTCACTTTGCTGCAGGTTTTCCATTTCAACTCACACTCAAATCAGATTTTTTTTATAGCAATCTCCTACCAAATCAAAATAAAATAACTCAAATCCCAAAATATTCGCGAATCTTTTAATTGAAATTCGATATTCTTTAGTTAGAATTATATTCGAAGAAACATAACAATTAGTTTCCTCCCGACAAAGTTCAAACCCTAGGTATATGATATTAACTTGATAATATGATTATAAATTCTTCCATTTTCTGCAATGACTTCAAGTGATATTTTAAATCGCATAATTAAATCTTAATTTATTTTGAAATTCCTTTCCCTTATTTTTATAAACTCTACTTGAAATTTCACCTCCAGAACCTAAGTTTGTTGTCCAGAATCCCTTGGTTTTGCTAAAATAACATAGTTCAATGAACTCTTTTCAATATTCTTTTTCAACCATAATTCGCCAACTTGGCTATATTTTGCACCTGAGTACACCTGTTGACTGGCAGAATTTTTCCTTTGAATTATTAACGATCACTTTCTCACAATTCTTCAACGTAATTTATACTGAACAAAAATATTTTCCTATCGAATCTGTTGTGCATTCGCTCTCAGCGATGCTATAGATGAATGTAAAAAAAAATTGTAAAATTGTTTTTAACCGCTTTCTTAGTTGTTTGACCAACCCTCAGAAGTTAATGAAAACTTGTACGAGTTAAGATCACGGGGACCTTACCTTTTATAGTGGGATCCGAAACCACTCTTGGGACCTTGAAAAAATTTTTCACCAGCTGCGGGAATCGAATCCGTGCCAGGTGGAAACAGTTGACACAAGACCGACGCTCGTTCCACTGAGCCACAATCAAGTATAATTCCATAGAATCTTGGGAAAAAATTATTTCTCTTCAGTTACAAGAATCTTCGAATTCCTCAAAGTAGTTAAGTACGAAAGGTGTCCCTTTCATCTTTGATTAAAAAGAATATCAATGATTCAGACTCGACCAATCCGAATGTCCAAACCAAACAATGTTCATCAAAATTTCCCCCAAACTTGACAAGAAGTGTTATGAATAAGATTTCGGATGGAGACCTCTCATCGGCTATAAGAATTCTCAGCTCAAACGATACGATTGCAAGTTTTGACTATTCAACATTTTCACAACTGAAGTCAAAACACCCAGCTGCTATCAGATCTGAACCTCTCCAATACGACCGCCAGGAAAGTGAACCACTAGAAGTCAATAAAATCAATGTTAATGAGGCAGTGAAATCTTTTAAAACAAGTTCTGCTGGTGGCATAGACTCGCTCAGACCATCTCATTTTTGAAGATATGCTCAGTGAGAGTTCAGGTTTTGCGAGCGAAAAACTTTTAAATTCATTGACAGCATTATGCAACTTCATGCTGGCAGGCAGAGTGAATCCTGAAATTTGTACAGTTTTATATGGAGCTTCACTTGTGCTTTGAAAAAAAAAAGACGGTGGAATTCGACCCATAGCAGTTGGAATGTTTTATCGTGACTAGTGAAAATTGGTTTTAGTATAAAAGAAAAGCTAGGAGAAGTTTTTCGTCCAACTCTTGGTTTTGGAAAGTTTTATATGGAGCCTCACTTTGTGCATTGAAAAAGAAGGACGGTGGACTCAGTTTGGTTTTGGATCTCCTGGAGGGTGCGAAGCTGTTGCCCATGCTGCACGACAGTATATTAATCAACACCCAAACCCTAAATCAAGAGTGTTTCTCAAGCTAGATTTTAAAAATGCATTCAACATGGTTGACATAAATTTCTTGTTGAAGAAGGTGAAGGATTCAATACCAAATATCTTTCCATTTTTGAATCAATGTTATAATTTTCCCTCTTTTTAAAATTTTGGTGAAGAAATTATCCTCTCAGAGAGAGGAATCCAACAAGGAGACCCATTAGGTCCAGCTCTTTTCTGTCTTGCAATCGATGATTTGACCAAGTCGATCAAGAGCGAGTTCAACGGTTGGTATCTCGATGATGGTTCCATAGGAGGAGAGAAATGTTATTTTGGAGGATTTGAAATACATAATTTCCAATTTGAGCGAAATTGGTATCGAATTGAATACCAATAAATGTGAAATCTTCTTTTTTTATGCTCCAAATCAAAAAGTTTTCGAGAGTTCGTCTATTTCATTCCTGGTTTGAAATTATTAATAGAATTTGATTTTGTACTTCTTGGTGCACCTGTTACTCTTGAGGCTCTTTCTACATGTATCAAAGATAAAACAGACTCTCTCTCACTAATATCTTTACGGCTCAAAGAAATTCCAGCTCATGCTGCTTTTTTCCTACTAGAAAACTGTTTGGCATTACCCAAACTTATGTATATACTTAGATGTTCTCCAACATGGCATGGTGATTTAGTGTTAGAGAAATTCGATGAATTGATGAAAAGTACTCTCGAATCGATAACAAATAATCAATTTCGTAACGAGAATTGGCTTCAAGCAACTCTTCCTGTGAACATGGGGGGATTGGGTATTCGTTTGGCATCATCACTCACCTTACCTGCATTTTTATCTTCCTTACACAGTGTTTCTCATTTGGTGAACTCGATACTCCCATCAGAGTTTTTTGGATTCTTTCTATGAAGAAGGCGAAAGATTGTGGATTTCTAAAGTCAATCTCCCTCTGCAAGGTACGGATAAGAAAATGCAAAGTGCATGGGATCGTCCACTCTTGAAATTGAATTTGAATAATCTGTTTGAAACAGCTGTATCTACATCTCAGAAGGCTCGTCTCAATGCAGTGACTTCAAAGGAATCAGGTGCGTGGCTCGATGCATTACCAGTTTCTTCTTTGGGTAATCTTCTTGACGATGAAACATTCAAATTTCTGTTGGACTTCGGCTGGGTTCTTCAATTTGTGTCCGTCATAAATGCAAATGTAGTGCGAAATAGATGAATCTGGGGTTCATGGTTTGAGTTGCAAATTTAGCGCTGGTTGTAGATCCGTCATGATGCAGTTAATGACTTGATGAGAGAGTTTTGATAACTGCCAAAATTCAGCTATCTTAGAGCCTTCAGGTGTCAGTCATGATGATGGAAAACGACCAGATGGAATGACATTAATTCCTTGGAAATTTGGTAAACCAGTGGTATGGGATTTTTTCTTGTATGGACACTATGGCCACATCACACTTGAACTCAACCTCTATTCGCAAGGGTGCAGCTGCAGAAAAAGGAGAAAGTTAAGATAAAAATATCAAAACCTGGGAAATATCTACACTTTTTACCCTGTAGCTATTAGAAACCTACGGTATTTTGGCCTCAAGCAACGGAATTTATTGAAAGAGATTAGTAGAAAGATTTTCCAAGTGACCAATGATAGGAGATCCACCAGCTTTCTCCTTCAACGCATCAGCATCGCCATTCAAAGGTAATGCAGCTTCGGTGTTGGGAACCATTCAATTGGACGTCATTTTGAATTTTTCTACAACCCCATTCGAAAGAACATTTCTCAATGTAGCTCGATATCAATAGTGAAAGTTCGTCAATTCTGGGTTCATTTCTTCTACTCAACGTTTGGATGATATATTTATTCGTCCACAAAGAATTAACATGTCAAGTAGTATCCCTAATACCCAATTAAAAAGTATAAATTGGATTCATCCACTTCAGAAAAAAAAACGCGATCCCGCCACATCTTTACCTAACTCGTTTTAAGCAGCTCCAATCGAGGGTTCTATTGTGAGCTCAATGATAGAGAAAATCATCGCATAAAGAGATATTCCTTTGAAGATACAGTAGCGGTAGCATCTTCCTCAGTTTATAATTCCATAAACCACTTGTTTTTAAGGGTCCAAACCCTCGGTCTTAATGGTTTGAAAAACATTGGCAATACCTGCTTTTATGAATAGCGCAATACAATGTTTGCGAATACCAGATGGTTGCTCGAGTATCTGAGAAAAAAAAAACATTTGAAGGATATCAACACAAATATCAGAGTATGAAGGGGGCTTTGATAAAAGCATTTGAAGAAATGGTAAAAAGAACTATGGTCAGAAGATTCGTCTGATGTGGTGGTTTTTTAAAACCAGATACAGAGATTGCACCTCGTTTTATGGGGGCAACTCAACAGGATGCCAAGGAATTTTTCAGAAAATTTTTTGGAAGGTCTTCATGAAGATTTAAACAGAGTAAGAGAAGGCCTAAACCTATGTTCATAGAAATCGATGAAAATTTGAGCGATAATGAAAAAGGGAAAAGGGGTCTTGGTCAAGATATCTTAGAATGGACAACTCAAAAAATTTTCGATAACTTTGTTGGTCAACTGAAATCATCCGGGAAAAGTACTTTCTGTGGCCATTGTTCTAACTTTTGACCCATTCTGGGACCTTTCCTCCCCATTCCACAGGTACTGGCAAGCTCAGTCTGTCACAATGTTTTAGCCCCGTTTACTAGGGAAGTTTTTTTTGGAGATGACGAAACCCCCCCACTTGTTCTAAATGTAGGAAAAAGAGAATATGCACGAAGTCTTTATCTATAAATTTCCCCAAATTTTTTTGTAATTCACTTGAAAAGATGCCAAAGGATAGATTCAGAGGAAAACTAAATGTTATTGACTTTCCCTCGATGGATTAGATATGAATATTTATGCAGTAGATAACGCAGCTCCGTGTCGCTCATTTGAGCTGTATCCAACCATAGGGAACAACTTTTACGGACACTACGCTTATGTAGGCACCCTTACGCAAGGCACATGGCACGATACAATGACTCGAGGTATCCCCGCTATCACCAACATCTATCGTGAGTGAAGAAGCATACGTCCCTTCTAGATCAAGGACACCAAATCATTTGAAAAGAGCATTTTACTTATTTATTTTATATTCTTTAATTAATCCAAAAGCGGTTCCAAAGCAAACATCAAATGATACTAGATGAATACCAAATTTTAAAAAACCGGGGGGTTATCCATGAAAAATTGTACATCGTAATCAATACGTAAACACGTAATCAATATTCAACCATTTAAAAAAAAGTATTTTAACCCTTAACGTAGCCAAGGTAAAAGTATAACCAATGAGTTCGAGATATTCAAATACCAAATTTTCCGTTAGAAATTTTGAAATTAAAACCCCCCCATTGTGAAAAATGAAATTGTAATTTATTTTCCCAAGGGGAACACACGAAATTTTTAAGGGGGTTCAAATTATAAAAAATCTTTGGTAATTCTTTTTTTTTTTTAAATTTTTTTTAAAACTTAAAAAAAAAAAAAATTTAAAGTCCAAAAATTAAATGGCTTTTTTAGGGCCAGCAAAATTTGGACGTAAACACCCGATAAAAACAATCCCAAGTTGACAGCATCAATCAATTTTAAAATTTCCATACAAATCTTTGGGCCCCGCCTCCATAATAATAATAAAAAAATTTTTTTTATCGAAATCTTTTTAAAGGGAAATGGTTTATAATATAAATAAAAAGGTTTTTTTTGCACTATAAAAACGAAATATATTGTTTTATGACAGATGTTTTTTTTTCACCTTTAAATTTTTCCCCGCTTGACATTCGAATAGTTCCCATTTTACTTTTTATTTGAATCTTGGTAACTTCCTTTAAGTCAAATTTCCCCCCAAAGCCATTTGCTCGGTCATTTACGTCACAAAGCCGCCAATTTGGCTTCAAAATTTTCGGATTTTAAAACAATGGGTCTGTTATTGAAATTTGATCAAAACTTTTTCTGGGACTTTTATATGGTTTTTTTTTAAAGCATATTTTTAAAAATAAATTTTTTCGGTTTTCCCCTATTATGGAATGAAAGATAATTTTTTTTTAATAAAATGTTTGGGAATTAAACCCCAACTCGCCTCATATTTATCGGAGGAAAAAAAAATTAAAAATTTTTCCTCAGACTTCAAAAATTTTTCAAGGGAGATAAAAAAAAAAAAACATTTTTTGCATGGATCATTATGAAAAAATTTTGTGTTGGCCAAAATTTTCATTTTCCAAATTTACAAAAGAAAAAAATTTTAAAAAATTATTTTATTAAAAATTATTTTTTACTTTTTTTTTTTTCCCCAAAAAAATTTTTTTACGTTTTTAAAACCGGGGTTGATTCGATTTTATGTTGAAATGTTTTACTTTCCCCCCGTTAATAAAATATTTTTTTTTTTTGAAGTATTTTTTTTTTACCCCCAAATTTAAAAACATTTTTAAATTCCAATTTTTTCCCTATTAAAAGTTTTGGCAAATATCTGTATTTTACCTTTTTTTTCCACTACACCAATTCCCATGTTGACTTAGTATCTACACTAATTGCCTCCTTTTGGAGAAAGCGGCCACCAAACCCCCAAAAACCCCCTTTTGAGAAAAAAAATACCAAGCCCCAAACAAATTTTGAACCCCCCCTTACATTCAACTCACCCTCCCAGATTTCCCCAAATTAGGGAATCGTTCATTTTTTTTAAATTCCAAAGAAAGTTTTGATGGGGGGGATTTCAAAGCCCAAAAATTTTTTTTATGGTTTTTGGAGGTGAGGAATCTCACAAATAGAGTTTGAAATGAACGTAATACAATGAAAAACCATTGTCCCTTTGTAAAGTTAAATAAATTAAAAAATTTGAGAAGAAGCAAAAAAAAATTGGGGATATTATCAATGAATCAAATACAGAAAACCCCAAGAACGAAGAAAAAAAATCCTTTGGGAAATTTTACCAGATTTGGAAAAAAATTTTGTGGTCTTTTCCAAAATTATCAAAATTTTTTTACAAGCTCTTTTTAAGTTTTTTTCCCCTTTGTGTTTGTTTATTAGTTTTTCAAATTTTGCGTAAATTTTCCCCGGCGTCCGATGACTTGGGAAATTTTTTGGGGTTTTAAAACGGACAATGTATTAGGGGAATTTTTTTTGGCAAAAAAAAAAAGGGGTTTTCCCAAAACGTCCGATTTTGGGGGGGCCGATTCAAAAGGTAGGGTTTTGGGGCGGGATTATGATTTTATGTCCAAACCCCTTTTATTCAAGATTGGGACGAGTTTTGAAAAAAAAAAGGTATGTGGGGGTTTAAAAAACCCGTCGGAGAGTCGAAAAAAATTAAAACCCCCCTTTTTTATTGTTTTCGCAATTTTTTTGGACTAACCCCGAGAACAAGGAATGATGCCACCGGGAAAATTTTAAAAAATATGGAGAAGATGTGTTTTTTCCCAAATTCTTTACGAGAAAATTCTTAAAACCCTTTTGAAAGTCGAAATGGAATTAAAATCCCAATTTTTTTTTTGTTTTTGCCATTTTTTAAAAATATTTAAAAGGAACATTTCCCCCGTGGGTTCCCCCTTTTCAATAATATGGAGAAGGGGTTTTTCTTTCCATCTAAACGAGAAAATTTTTTAAAAACCGGTCGGAAAACCCAAAGGGAAATTTAAAAACCCCAATTTTTTTTTTGGGTTTTGGGGCCTTTTAAGACGTATATCTTGAGAACAAGGAATGATGCCACCGTGAAAAGCGAAAAAATGGAAAAAGATTTTTTTTCCTTAAGATCGAGAAATTTTTAAAAAAACCGGTCGGAAAGTCGAAAAAGGAATTTAAAATTCCCCAATTTTTTTTTTTTTTTGGCCCTTATTGGACTTTTTCTGGCGGATTAGCCCCCGTGAAACCGACAATAATATAAAAAAGGGTTTTTCCATCTATGATCGAGATTTTTTAAAAAAAACCAGTTGGAAAATCGAAAAAATTTTCCAATTTTTTTATTGTTTTTGATATTTTGACGTATATCTTGGGAAAAAGGAATGATGCCACCTTGGAATTCGGCATTAATATGGGGGAATGATTTTTGTTTCCATCTATGATCATGAACATTTTAAAACCGGTCGGAAAGTCGAAAGGAATTAAAATCCCAAATTTTTTTGGTTTTTGCCATTTTTAAGACGTTTTTTCTTGGGGAACAAGGAAACCCCCGGGGAAATTCCCATAAAATGGAGAAAAAGGTTTTCTATGATCGAAAAATTTTAAAAATGGTCGGAAAGTCGAAATGGAATTTAAAAACCAATTTTAAATTTTTCCCCTTTTTGACGTATATCCCTTTGGAAACGACCCTGAAATTGTTTAAAATATGGGGGAAAATCGTTTTTTCCCCCCGGAGCGAGGAAATGTTTGGTTTTTTGGGAAAATCGAAATTTCAAACCCTTTTTTTTGTTTTTTTCCATTTTCAAAGATTCAACAATTTTCCGGGGCAATAATATGGAGAAATAAGGGTTTTTTTCCCTCTATGATCGGAAAATTTTTAAAAACCCAAGGAAAAAATCGAATAATTGAAAATTTAATTTTTTTTTTTTTAAAGAATTGGGCGACCCCCCGTGAAATTCGACAAAATATGGAGAATAATGGTTGTTTTCCCCTAGGGTTGCATTTTTTGAAATCGGAAGAACCCCTTTTATTTTTAAAACGCATATCTTGGGGAAACAGGTCGGGAAAAATAAGGGGGAAAGATGCTGGGGTCTATGATCAAAAACTAAGGGGAAAGGCCCAAAAACAATTTTTTTTTTATTTTTTGGCATCTTGAGGGAATTTGGGGAAAAATGGGAAAACTCGACAAAATATGGAGAAGATGTTTTTTCCATCTTTTGATCGAGTTTTGAGAATTTCGGGGAAACTAAAATTTTTTTTTTTTTATTTTTAAGACGTTTTCGGGGAAAGGAAAAGACGCCAAAGGTGAATTTTGGAAATCAATGTAAACCCCTTTTTCCCTCTTATCATGAAATTTTTAAAAGAAAGTCGGGTTAAAATCCTTTTTTTTTTTTGATTTTTTAAACGGTTTTGGGAATATTTTAGGGAAAACTCCTTTTGGGGAATAATTGTTGTTTATTTTGATCAAGAAATTTAAATTTTGGAAAATCGGGAAATTTAAATTTGCTTTTTTTAAAACGTAATCTTGGAAAAGCTCCCGGGATATTCGATTTAAATAAAATTTTTCCCCTTGGGGTCGAGAAAATTTTTTAAAAATTTAATTGAAAAAGAAAAAGGTGTCCCACCTTTTAAGTTTTGCTTATTCCCCGGAGAAAGGGGGGCCCCCGAAATATTTTAAAAATGGGGTTTTTTCCATCCATTTTAGAGAAAAATTTTTAAACGGGAAAAGGGAAAGGGAAAATTTAATTTTTTTATTTTTAAACGATTTGAGAAAAGGGAAAGATGCCACCGTGAAATTCGACACAATTTCACGGAGCATCACCCTTTGGGTTTTCAAGATATACGTCTTAAAAAACCAAAAAAAAAAAAAATTGGGATTTTTTAAATTTCCCTTTCGACTTTTCCCACCAGATTTTAAAAAAAGTTCTTGGATCATAGATGGAAAGAACAACTTCCCAATTTTTGTCGAATTTTTGGTGGCATTATTCCCGCCCCAAAAATATAGTCTTAAAATTGGGGAAAAAAATAAAAAAAAATTGGGGGTTTTTAAATTTCCCTTTCGACTTTCCGACCGATTTTGTATTACCCATCATAGATGGGGAAGGGAAAACACCTCCATATTATTCCGAATTTCACGGTGACATCATTCCTTTTTCCAAAGATATACGTCTTTGGCGAAACCAATAAAAAAAATTGGGGTTTTAAATTTCCCTTTCGACTTTCCGACCGGGTTTTAAAAAAGTTCTTGATCATAGATGGAATGAACACATTTTTTATCATATTATTGTCAAAATTTTACGGTGGCATCATTCCTTTTTCAAGATATACGTCTTAAAACTGGCAAAAACAATAAAAAAAATTTGGGGTTTTAATTTCCCTTTCGACTTTCCAACCGGGTTTTAAAAAATGTCTCGGGTCATAGATGGAAAGAACACATCATTTTCCATATTACTGTCGACTTTTACGGTGGCATCATTCCCCTTTTTTCAAAGATATACGTCTTAAAAAAAGGCAAAAAAAATAAAAAAAATTTGGGGTTTTAATTTTATTTTGACTTTCCGACCAGATTTTGAAAAAAGTTCTTGATCATAGATGGATGAACACATTGTTTAGCATATTATTGTCGAATTTCACGGAGGCATCATTTCTTTTTCTCAAGATATACGTCTTAAAAAGGCAAAACAATAAAAAAAATTTGGGGTTTTAATTCCATTTCGAATTTCCGGGCCGATTTTAAAATTTTTTGATCATGATGGAAAGAACACATAATTTTCCAAAATTATTGTCGAATTTCACGGTGGCATCCCTTTCTTTTTTTTCAAGATATACGTCTTAAAATGGAAAAAAAAAAAAAAATTGGGATTTTAATTCCATTTCGACTTCCGAATGGATTTTTTTAAAAATTTTTTCGATCATGGATAGAAAACACATCATTTTTTTATACTATTGTCGAATTTCACGGTGGATCATTCCTTGTTTCAAGATATGTCTTAAAAAATTCCAAAAAAAAAAAAAAATTGGGATTTTAATTCCATTTCGACTTTCCGACCGGATTTTAAGAATATTCTTGATCATAGTTGGGAAAAAACAATTATTCTCCATATTATTGTCGAATTTCACGGTGGCAACCCTTCCTTTTCTCAAGATATCCCTTAAAAAAAGGCAAAAAAAATAAAAAAAAAAATTGGGGTTTTAATTCCCATTTCGACTTTTCCTACTGATTTCAAAAATTTTTCGATCATAGATAGAAAGAACATCGTTTTTCCCTATTATTGTCGGATTTCACGGTGGCCCTCATTCCTTTTTCCCCCAAGAAATACGTCCAAAAAAAGGCAAAACAATAAAAAAATTTGGGGTTTTGATTCCATTTCGACTTTCTGACCAGATTTTGAAAATTTTCTTTGATCATTGATGGAAAGAACACATCATTTTATATTATTTTCGAATTTTCACGGTGGGAATTTTTCCTTGCTCAAATAAGTCTTTTAAAAAAAAAAAAAACAAAAAAATTGGGTTTTTTTCCATTTCCGACTTTTCCGACCAGATTTTAAAAAAAATTTTGATCATAGATGGAAAAAAATTATCATTCTCCATATTATTGCCCAAAATTTTACGGTGGTATCGTTCTTGTTCTCAAGATATACGGGCTTAAAAAAAACGAAAACAATAAAAAAAAACGGGGGTTTTAAAATTATTTTTTTACCTGACTGGGCCCCAAAATCATCCCACATACCAATTTTTTTTACAAAACCCCCGTCCGCCATCTTGAATGAAATGATTTTGACATAAAATCAAAAATCTCCGACCTCAAAACCCCCATACCAATTTTTAATCGGACCACGAATCACGTCGGACGCTTGACCCCCATTTTGCTTTTTTTTAACAAAAAATTCCCCCTTTTCATTGTCAACGGAATCAAAACCAACCTGCAAACCCAAATTATCGGGCGCCTAGGGTTAACTTCTTTTGCAAGAGTTGACCCAAACAAACACAAGTGGAAAACTTAAAAAAGAGCTTGTGAAAAAAACTTTGATAATCATTGAAAGACCACATAATTTTTTTCATAATCTTTGGGAGAATTCCAAAGGGGACTTTTTTTTTTCGTTCTTGGGTTTCTTGAACATCATGTAGATTCAAATTTATAATATCCGAATTTTTTTTGCTTCCCTTCTCAAATTTTCAATTTATTTAACTGATATAGGCACAATGGTTTGAATTGTATTACGTTCATTTCAAACTCTATTTGTGAGATTCCTCACCTCAAGAACCACAAAAAATGATTTTGAACTGCATTGAAATCCGCCCCATCAAATCGTTGCTGGCAACGATTTTTCCAGAAACGTTGTTGACGAATTCGTTGCTAACTTCACTCACAGTGTTTTTTGACCCCATCTATACATCCCCTGAGAGAAAGAGGAAGTCCAGGGAATATATATATATATATATATATATATATATATATACAGAGTGGCCACTTTTTTATGGGATTGTATTGAACTTTAAACCATAAGAGTTAGAAGGCCCAAATGGAGAAAAGTTGCATCATGAAGCATTGTCGCAGGTCAAACAAATCGAGATTATCAGGGCCGGAAGATATCATAGGTAAATTCTGTCATTTTGATTTTTTCTTTTTTCCTACTTTATTTCTAATATTATAAAAAAAGCACGGAGTTTTATTCGACAGTGAATATACCCTTTGACATAATCAGATTTCGTATCCAACGTTTTGCCTGGGCACCTCAACCTCATTTTTTTAATAGGACCAGCATATTTTTACACTTTTCGAATAACTTTAACGCTGAATTCAACGAAAATATACAATGTCATTCAAAGTTGATTTTCAGGTGATTTTGACCTATCCAAATTTCGGGTCGATCTGATTACATTTAGGTACCTTTTTGTTTAATTAACAACATTCAATACATTTCGATAAGAAAATCAACTTACTTCATTACAACGAATGGAACGAAAGAATCAAAGCAAGAACCAAGTAATAATTATTTACAAATTTCAAGAGGTGAAAACCATCTAATTTAACGAAACTATCATTTAATGAAAGAAAACTGATTATTCGAAAGAAAATAGAACATTAATGGGGTAAATGTTCGGGAAAAGTCCACCATTTTGTGAAATGCACTTTGGGTTCTGGAACCCATACTTTTATACATTTGCTTATTTCGTCTCCCTTTTAATACCTTCCAATACATTTTCAATCTTCTCCGAAGAATCTCTATTGTCGGGTTCGTAGTATCATAAATTTCATTTTTGAGATATCCCACAATAAAAAATCCATGGATTGAATCCGGGGATCTGGCAGGCCATGCTACTGGACCTCTTGTTCCAATCCATGAATCGAAAGTTCGATTCAGATAGTCTGTGACTATTC